>JAVXUP010003379.1:0-72093 GCA_033070095.1 Escallonia herrerae | reverse complement strand
CTCCGGGACACCGCCTGTATAAGACATCTCCCATCATTGAAAAGTCTGTAAGGGTGGAGGCATGAGCAAGAGATGGCGCTTTAAGTTTGTCGATGATAGGTTGCCTCCAATCGTCCGCAGTAACGTCCCTTGGGACTAGGTTCAGTGCTGTGCATGGTTCCATTCTCTTGACGATGGTTAGCATCCGTTGTTCACCATCGACCTCTATCTTTGACGCGATCGTGGCCAAGCAGTCCGCATGTCTGTTGTGGCACCTATTGTGATGTTCATACTGGACATGACCGAGTCTTCCTTCCAAGTGTTGCACCAAGGCACGATAAGGTGCCAAGGCTGGTTCTTTGACCGCGAACTCCCCGTCCGCCTGCTTCATGACCAGATTTGAATCTCCTTTCACACACAGCGCCTTAGCCCCCATACTGACGGCGATCATGAGGCCAATGACAAGTGCCTCGTATTCAGCTTCGTTGTTAGACACTGGGAATGCAAGTTTGAAGGATAATGAAGTGGTAACACCGTCTGGTGCCCGCAAGACTATGCCGGCACCCCCTTGCCGGAGGGGCGTGCCATTGGGGCCTTTGCTAGTGGCAGAGCCGTCGAATTCAAGCGTCCACAGTCCATCGATGTCGGTGATGAGGGCTGTCTCCTCCCCCGGCAGTTGATCCGATATCGGTTCACATTGTTGGCGTGGGAAGAAGGCCAGGAGGTCTGCGAGTGCTTGGCTCCGCAGAGCTGTAGGATTCTTGATAGATAAACCGAATTCGGCCAACAGCAGCAACCACCGTGTGAGTCGGCCAGACAGGGCGGGACGTGTAAGCATGTAACGGAGCGGGTCAGCCTTGGTGACGAGTGTGATCTGATGCGCTAGAAAGTAATGTCTGAACTTTTGTGAGGCGTACACCAAGGCTAGACAGTGTTTCTCGAGCTCGGAGTAGTTGGCTTCGGGCCCTCTGATCACTCTACTGAGGTAATAAACAGGACGCTCGACACCTTCGACTTCTTGGGCAAGCAAAGCCCCGATGGATCTGGGTGTGGAAGTCAGGTAGAGTAGGAGTGGGATGCCTCGTTGTGGTACGACCATGGTTTGCGGTGACATGAGGACCGCCTTAATCTGTTCAAATGCTTGCCGTTGGGGCGCGCCCCAATTCCACGGTGCGCTTTTACGCGTCAAGTGTTGAAATGGCGTAATGAGCTCGGCCAGTGCGGGTATGAAGCGTCGGAGGTAAGAGACCTTGCCGAGGAAGCTCTTGAGTTGCTTTGTGTTCTTGGGGGGGGGCATTTCTTGGATGGAGGCTGCTTTCGAGGGGTCAACGTCGATGCCCTGTCGACTGACCAAGAACCCGAGGAACTTGCCGGAGGAGACTCCGAAGGCACATTTCAATGGATTCATCCGCATGTTATACTGGCGGCAACGATCAAAGACCGCTTGAAGGTCGGTGAGGTGATCACTTTCCTTCCTGGATTTGATAATAAGATCGTCGACATAGTCTTCCACAGTATGGTGTATCATGTCATGGAATATTGCTGTCATAGCCCTTTGATACGTAGCTCCCGCATTCTTGAGGCCGAAAGGCATAACTTTCCAACAAAAATTACCCATAGGAGTGCGGAAGGCTGTCTTGGCGCTGTCGTCGGGGTTCATGCGAATCTGATTATAACCTGCGAACCCATCCATGAAAGATAAAGTTTCATATCCGGCGGCGGCCTCCGTGAGCATGTCGATATTGGGTAGTGGAAACTCGTCCTTGGGGCACGCCCTATTCAAGTCCCGAAAGTCGATACAGACGCGGACTTGGCCATTCTTCTTTTGTACAGGGACGACATTAGCCAGCCAAATAGGGTGAGTGATAGGTTCGATGAAGCCTGCGCGCAGGAGGCGTTCAATCTCTTGCTTGATTTTCAATTCGAGCTCGGGGCGGAATGTCCGCGGGTGCTGTCGGCTAGGGATAGATCCGGTAGCAATGTTGAGATGGTGCGTGACTAAGGCAGGATCCAGTCCGGGCATCTCATTGTAGCTCCATGCTAAGACATCACGATACTCGTGTAGGAGGGAAACCAATTCCTCTCTTCGGCCGGGGGCGAGTTTTGTGCCAATGTAGGTGTGCCGCGGTTCTTCGCCCGGGTCGGCCAGGTTGATTTCTTCAATATCTTCAGCCTGAGGTCGAGGGCCATCCTCATAGCAAGGTGGTGCCGCGCCGGGGGTGAGGTCAGGATCTGGCTGGCAATGCTCGGCCGTGCGGCACCATTCAGTCTCTCCAAGGGGGTCGGGGTCGAGGGGGTCTGAGGAGGGACCGCCTGGAGCCCCTGCGTACCGTCATAATTGATAGATGATCTTGCCGTCCTTGACGATACGTCGAAAGGCCGGCTCAGCCTTTTGCTTCTTGGACTTGGGGGAAGAAGGGGGGGAATTGGTCGTGGCAGCAGGCGGAAGCGGTGGGGTTGACCCATTATTCTTGTTACTTCTCCCGGTTTTGTCCTTGGGAAGCTTGTCCCCGCACAGCTCATCCCAGGTTGGCAGCCTGGTAGAATGTACATGAGTAGCATTCTCCCCATCCTCGGCGAAATTAGTGAAGAAGGAGGCCTCGGCGAAATAAGACTCGGCGCATTCAAAGGGGGCTTTGGTTGCAGGGATTGTCATTGCTACCTCATGTCCCGTAGAACCGGTTACCAGCTTCACACATTGATGGTATGTTGAGGGAACGGCCTTGTTGTCGTGGATCCATGGTCTCCCGAGCAGGAGGTGAAAGGCAGACTCGCTGTCTATTACGTGAAAAGTAGTGTCGCGACGGACAGTTCCGACCATGAGGTCGACGGTGATATGGCCGAGGGTCGACTGAGGACCCTGTCCAAAGCCGGTAATATTGACGGGGTCACGGATGATTTTCCTTGGGGGAATGCCGGCCTGTTGCAGGGTGATGAGGGGTATGATGTTGATCGAGGCGCCGCAATCAACCAAGGCACGACGGAAGCCCGTGCCATTAACAGTACACTCTAAAAACAGCGGCCGATTGTGATGCTCGATCGGCGGCGAGTCTTCATCCGAGAAGACTAAGGCCGTAGAGGGGATGTGACGTAATTCAGCCTGGGCGGCGAAGCATTCGGAACCGAGGCCGGTGGTGACCTCGAGCAGGCAATTGGAAAGGTAAGTCCGGGCGGCGGGTGAAAACCCCATTTCATCAAAAAAACTTTTGATCTTCGTCATCTGTCGAAGGGGAGGCATCGACTGCTTAGCTGGAGGAGGCACGAGGGTCAGTGTGGGCTCTGCTGGGGCTTCGTGGATTACAGGCTCGACATGGTCGGTGACAGCCATAAGGGCCTGGTGCTCCCTACTGTTGCGATGCGGTGGGTAGGGATCTTTGCGCACATCGTTATTTTTCCGTAGCTGCAGGTCGCCCGACGCTACCTTCCTTGCAAAGATGGTTCGCAGTGCATTGCAATCTTTGAGCGGATGTCCAAGGGCTCGATGGAAAGGACAGTAGGTGGGCCTGGCCTTTTCTTCGTCTGTGATATTGGTCCGCATTGGTGGCAGTTGGAAATTTTTGTCATGCGCCACCCATTCGGCCAAGAGTTCCTTCACTGTATTCAGGTCACAGGGATAGTCAGGTGCGGGTCTTTGTTGCCTTCGCTTGTCGGAGCCTTGGTTCACATCTGGAAGCCGACGCTTGAAGCCTGCATAGTTGTTGTTGTCGTTGCTACGTTGAGTGATAGGTGCATCTGCTGAGGCCAACAGCGTACTTTGCGGTCGAGGCTTCCATGACTTGACGGGACCAACTGTCTCGTAAGTTCGTCGGGCTGCCTCCTTGAGGTGTCCCCATGACCTTAACTGTAGGTTCTCGATATGCACTCGGTAGACGTCAATCATATTTTTGATGCATATGGGAACCAACGTTTCGTCTTTGCTGAAATCTGTGCACTCAAGGCACTTAAGATGAAAACGATGCACATACTTATTCAAGTCTTCCCCCTGGTTCTGGCGAATGCCAGCAATATCAACGATAGTCACGCGCTCGGTCTCGTAATGAAATTTGTCTAAGAACAGCTGGACCATGTCGCCCCAGGTGTGGACGGTCCCTGCGGGGATCTGGTGATACCAAGTGTAAGCCAAGCCCGTAAGGGACTTGTGGAATTCTCTCAACTTCAAGCTGCTTCCTGTACCATACTGCTCCAAGGAGCCTGCAAACCTTGTTAGATGCTCACGGGCGTTTCCCTCACGTCCGTTGAAGAGCACAAAGTTTGGTTGCTTGTACTTGATGGGGTAGGGTGCGATGGCGATATCATTAGCGTATGGGGCGTGTCCGGTTAGACGGGTTGAGGAGTCCGGCTCGGGATTCCTCGACAGGCGACGGACAAGGGCCTCCAAATCTGACTGAGTGACATAGTTGGAGGATGGTGCCTCATTGCCGGTCAAGGGGTGATGGCCGCCTGGTGCGTCGCGAGCCCCCGAGCCCCCAGATGGCACGGCTTGATGAACGGGGACATGGGAGGGTTGGTATGGTGCAGGTGCTGGCAGGGGCAGCTGTGCGAGGGCAAGTGTGGGTTGGCGAGACATGCCCATCACTTGGCCGGGGGTTTGGTGTTGCTCAACTGGATAGGGATTAGGTTCCATCTCAATGGAGTCATGCGTTTCGGAGGAGCTTCTTGCCGGCGTCAGATGAGATGGTGTGACAGCGGGGGGAATCTGCTGCAAGACTGGCCCGAGATCCGTGTGTAGCTTGCGGGGCGGCACTGCAGAAGGAGATATGTCGGCTACCGGCAGCGACGGTGTTGCGAGCCCTACCGCCAAGGGTCTAGATGTCCAAGGAGACGGTAGTCGCGACACTGGGGCCGGGGCGATGTCAAAAGCTGGCCCCGGTCCTGAAGGCTGGATTGACGGAGCGGCCTGCTGTGAGGACAGGGCTTGTATGGATTTTTGCATGTCCATAACGGCGGCTAGTAGAGCGGTCTGTGAATCTTGCAGCGTGGTGATGGTCGGAGTGAGTTGCTGGATGGCTGCATTTACGAGCACTTGTACGTCGGGGGTAGTGGTCGGCAGCTGGTCTCGGAGCCGCGCGGCGCTAGTCTCCTCCTGGTCACCGAGGTGGTGTTCTTGCAGGGCGGGGTTGGGTCCTTGGCTGGTCGCCCTAGTAGCTCTCCGTTGCACAGGCATAATGCCTAAGTCCGGAAGGTATGCAAACCGCAATACGATGCTCACCTCCCCAGCGGAGTCGCCAAAATGATGGTGCCGGAAATGGTTCGATGATACGTGGAGGTGCCACAAAGGATGCGGTCTGAGTTGGCTTCCAGGTAGGCAACGTGGGAGACAGCAAGGACGGCGCAAGGGCCGAGGACAAGGCTCCCCAGACAGGTCGTGAGGGGTGGCAGTGCTGCGCAGGCAAGGTGACGATGAACAGGACCGACAGTCTGCAGTCCGTAATGAGGGTATGGCGTCCAGGGTCCGTAGACGGGAGTTCAAGTGTATTTCTCTCACTAGAATTCCAGAGAGAATGTTTCCTTTAGAGAGAGAAAGTGAAAAGTCCAAATGAGAATCCGATCCTTGAAAAAGCTCCAAAGTCCACTATTTATAGGCAAAAATGTGCATGTGTCATAAGTTGACATGTGTCGCCCCCTGGGAACGACACGTCACCAGGGGGCCGACGCACTGACCCTTCGTTGGACTGCCGGTTCCTAAGTTCGTGCTGCCCTGCCCTTGCAACATCTCTCTGCCTGTCTGAGGAGACTGATCATGCCGCGGTAGCATGGTCAGAGTAGCCCGTTGCCCCAGCCTCCAGTCCAAGCCCTTACTGAATCCCACAGGCCTGGCAGCGGCGGGGAAGACCCGACGCCCAGCTGCCAGGTGGACTAGGCAAGATGCCCTTCCGAAGACCTGCTCCCGTCTCCGAGTGACCCGGGGGTCATAGTCCTTAGGGGTGCCGACGCGAGCCCCCAGTGCCAGAGCACGTAGGCCAGTCACGCAGGCACCCCGGCGGAGATAGTGTCCTGGCGGAGTAGCCTATCCCGTGAGCATATAACATGATTGCAGCGCATGGGGCGCGGTTGAGTGCGGGCGACGAGGGTCGCAGAGTGATCTCCGAGCGACGAGGGTCGTTGCGTGGATGGCGCGCGACCGTGAGCGACGGTTGTCATGGCGACAGAGCGGCCACAAGTGACGGTCATCGAGACTACGGGCGACGGTCATCGCGACGAAGGGGCACGGCCGAGAGCGACGGTCGTCGTGACTATGGCGGAGTGCGGCCGCGAGCGACGGTCGTCGTGACAATGTGGTGGGGTCAAAGGTGACGGCGTCGGTGTTCAAGGCAGGTGGCCGACCCCATGGGGTGGCCGGCCCCCAAGGGAGGCCGACGCTTGGGGAAGGCCGAGCCTAGAGGGAGGCCGACCCCCTGAGGGTGGCCGACCCCCTGAGGGTGGCCGACCCCTTGGGGGAGGCCGACCCTAGAGGGAGGCCGACCCCCCGAGGGTGGCCGACCCCTCGGGGTGGCCGACCCCCCAGGGTGGCCGACCCCTTGGGGGAGGCCGACCCTAGAGGGAGGCCGACCCCCCGAGGGTGGCCGACCCCCAAGGGAGGCCGACCCTTGGGGGAGGCCGACCCTAGAGGGAGGCCGACCCCTTGGGGTGGAAGGCACGCCGAAGTCGCTTCACGAATGGTTCACGTGACTTGAGCATGCGTTGCTTTGACCGGCCCTCGAGCGTTGAAAAGTTGACCGCTGACTGGGTGATGTGTCGTGCAAAGTGGGTCCCTTGACGGGTCTTGGGGTGCGACCAGAATAGGGTATGAACACTCGTATAAGTAATAATAACATTGATAATGCATCTATACAGTAAGCGTTGTGATTCACTTATGTAAGATTAGTAATTCGTTGTTGATTTACCTTACCAAGTTAAATAAATCACTGTAAAGAATGAATTAAAATAATTAATAGTCAATTGAATAATTTGTCGTGCATCGAACGCATTTAAGATAATAAAAAAATTATGCCTTTTTTCCCCCTGTTGTGATGGTATGTGGGTTGGCATGGTGGTCTTGCACGGTGTGGTGGTGAGGGCTGTGAATTGGCACGGTGGTGCTCAGCGGTGAGGGAGCAATTGCTTTGTTGTGTTCATCGGCGGGAGATGGCTTTGACCGGCAGTGGTCCGGTGGGCAACTAAGGAGATGATGTCTTGTGGTTCTGACGGCGGTGGTCGTGGCGAGCTCGTTGGTGCGTACGTGTGGTGGCCTTGGGACACGTGACCGTGTGCGTAGGTGTCGCGACACGTGGGCTTGGCTCCTTTGTTGGTTGGTGGTGGCCGGTAGTGTCGCTGTGTTTGTACCCACATCGTCTCATCGCCACCAAACTCCTCAATCCACTTGAACCCACGATTCTCCAACCAAGCGCCTCTCAGTCGTTAGCTACCAACATCATCAAATCCTACCTCGACAGGGCCTCGTAAATAAGCACGCTCACTGTTCGACGAAATTCATGAGAGAGACGTCGTCGCCTGGACAGACGTGATTGCCTGGAGACTGCTTTCCGAAACAATTGAGGGAATTTGCCGGTGACATCAATGCTTATACCTTCTCGAGCACGTTGAAAGCTTGTAAAGGCATGAAGTTGTTCCCTTGTGGCGCTTCGGTACATGAGCTGGCTGTTAAGCATGGAATGAATGGTAGCGTGTACGTTGACAATGCTCTCCTAAACGTGCTAACCTTCCTCAACCCCGCAGTCTGGGAGCCGGAGCATTCATGAAATGGCATAGCCCTCTATCCATGTTACTAGACACACACGCACACCGCATGCACGAGCACACCCAGTGGTGTAAAATTATGAATTTATTTCCGCCCAAGCCATTTACAGTAAGGAGATTTGCACCAGGCTGCCACTTGCTACAGTTGCAAAACTGTACTGTACCTTTGCAGTTAATACACCAGTAAAACACCCATCACCCTTACCACTTCTCTGTTCGCACCAACAGTTATCATCTTCAACATCAACCCTGCTGAATTTTCTCCATATCTGTCATTTTCATTCCTTGACTAATTTCCTAAAATTCTAGAGGAGGGAAGAGGATTTCCTTTCACAAGGCTTCCTCTCTTTTCCTTTACAGGAGAACCAGAGTACATTAGTGCCTCAGAAGGTATAACTCTGCAAGCGGCAACTGAGCAGTGGCTACAAATTGTTTGCGGACACTTCTTTCACCACTTCTTTCAGATGATGCTCTATGCACTCTAAAAACAGTTCCTCTGTTCGATATTTCCCACAATGTGATTTTCTAATTTTCGTGCTTCGTTGGAGTACCAATAGCACCATCATTTTGGTCTGTTTATATGACTAGTAAAATTGAGATATTCGAAGGGAATTATCATGTCTGGGGAAAGCATATAGTTAGCTTGTACGTGTTCAGTACTTGTATAGTAGTTGTATCAAACTCCCAAATGCATCAAATTACAAGGTAAAATTGTACAATTTGGTTTATTATGTAGGCAAAATGGGATCTAAATACACAGTCCTCCTCCTGATCGTTACTAAAACTTAAAAGAAAAGGCTCGAATGGACTCAAAAAAACATAAAAGGAAAAGCATGGTCAAAAGACATCACCTTCATCCTTCTGGCTGTCTCCTTAGAAGTGGTGAACAATGAGGTAACATGCAGAGATTCTGGTGGCTCTAGGGTAACGTGAACGGAGGCAAGATGGAGGTAAAGTTTTGAGACCATGCATGACTTTAAGTTTTATTTTGTAGGTTTATTTTTTCTTTTTTTTTTAGTAAAGGTCATAATAATCCTTAAATCTTTCAAGAAATATGCTTGACATTGTAAAAGAAGTTAAAAACACCATTAATTTTTTTACTAAGTATACAATCCAAAAACGGTATTTATGACAAAAAAGGGTTATAAGTCGAAAACACTTCTACCCTTAATCTTTTATGAAGAACTAAATTTAAAAATGATACTTTAAGGGAAAAAAATTAGTTATTTAACACCATCCTTACTTTTATATACGGATACATAAAGATATAGGTATTCATATAGATATAGGTACAATTAAGCTTGCATAGTGTTTCTCAAACATAGTCAGAGAGAATGTACGCAGTAATGATGCCTTAAACTGGCCAAGAATCACACTATTTTACCGGTGTTAATGTGAAGAATTTATTTGAAAGCTAAGGGCTAAGCAAATATGAGGAAAACAAATTACAAAAGAAATATGCTATGTACATATTTAGTTGGGGTTTGCACCACAAAATATCTATTTTCACTAATAAGTTCACTTTGATTAAATGCCACTAAATGGCATTTACTTTTTATTATTTATGAAGAGATAATGGAAGATTCAAGAAGTGAAAGAAACCAACTTCTGAAAATGTGTCCTATCAATAAAGGATAAGTGTGGTTGGTTACTTACTAAGTGGATAGTTTATCTCTAAGTGGATAGTTTGTCTTGTAATGGTAGTTATTTTTGACAAACCATGATTGAGAAGATGTTAGAGGGAGCAATCGATCGTGGGGTTTGAGAAGTTACTTCCAATAAAGATAAGGAGTGATAGTTACCAGAAGAGGACAGTTACAATAATACGAGTATAAAGGCAGATGAAGGCAACAGAGAAAGGAGTCGTCAATCTCTCAACAAAAAACTAGACTAGGAAGAATAGCTTGTTTAGACTTCTTTAGGGAGTCTATTAGATAACGATCAATCATCAACCATACAAATTAGTCTTTTTCTTTCTTTAGGTTAGAGGCTTTTGCTGACATCGATAGGAAGTTCAGTTTCTAGACTTGAACACATTAATGTGTAAACTTTCGCAATCAATCGAAGCTCTCTTTGTCATTTATGGGTGCACAGTCTTTTACATCTGATTTTCATCTCTTCGTCAAAGTTTCTCGCTTTCAGGGAAGTCCCCAGGCCTTAGGGGCAAAAAAGATCTCGCACTGATCGATAGTAAGTTTGCCCAGCAGAGCAAACATTGGCATGCCCAATGGGACCTTGTATCTGAAAGTGGGAAATGCCAACAATATGTTTCCCTAGAATTGCAGGCCCGGTTTAATGAATTAAGGGCCGATTTCTGGGTAGATTTGATGAAATGCCGTACTTCGGCATCATTAGTTCCTAGAAATTTTAAACATTGTCTCTTTCATTTTATACGAAGTTGACAGTGGATGATTTAATGGAATTTTGGTATGATCTAATGGATTGCATTGATGCAAACCATGGTCAGTCTATTCTATCATTGATTTTGGTGCTTACCTCCAATGAATTACATCGGTTTGAAAATTAAATTAAAACCTTGATGGGAATAGATCATCCATCCTTTTTAGAGAATGTAGAGGATGAATTAAAAGAATGCTGGGCATTGATTCACAGAGTTGGATGGATGATGAAAGAAGTCGAATTGCTTCTTTTCTCGTTTGTTGGGGGTGAAAATTTAGAAGCAGATAGTTATTCTTTGAATAATGAAAATAAAATAATGCCAAACATGGTTCAATCAAAACAATATTTTAAAGATGAAAGCAACCAATTCATGATTACTAAAAATTGCACGGCTAAGTATCAAGAAGAGTCGTTGCAAAATAGCCAACTTCAAGTGTTATATCCAGACAATTCAAGTGAGTTATTCGATGAATTGCATGAAAAGTGCTTATTGTTGGGAAATCATTTGGATGCAATAATACAACTAGCTGATACTTACACCAAAAGTGGTCTGAGTAATTTTTGTAAGATCAACATCACGCCAAAAATGGATGAAACAGTTGAACAAGCATGTCCATTCTCATATGAGATTGATATGTCAAAAGGAGATCTAATTGATATGGCTGGGGGGCAAGCTTGCAAGCCTATTTGGGCTGAAAGCAAAAAAGAGCCATTTTCGTGCGACATGTATAGCAAGTCAACTATGCTATCGATTCAAAATTCCCCACTGTTAGTGAGTTTGAAGCTTTTGACATCATGAAAAATGATGAAGAACATGTATTTTGGGAGCCAATCAGTGTTATATTTTTTTGGAGAAAGATACCCTATCTGGGTTTGTGGAGCACACCAAGGTAGAGTATTAGTTCAATGGTCATTAAGAACTGCAAATATAGTCAAACATTATTGTTTTATTTTTATCCTTACACTTTGAATTAAAGAAATGCTTAATCGATTGGCTTATCAATAGCCAGTTTATATGCTTATTGGGTTAACGGTTTGACCAAAAATGGTCTTCATTTAGTAGTAGCTTGACCAAAAATGGTCGTGGTTCGTTTAGTGGCTTGGCCAACTATGGTCATTGACATAGTCATATGGAGAGAAAAAACCAATCGATGGCCAATAGAAAGTGAAAATGTTGTCACTTTGAAGAATGCAAGCCTATCGATCGTGAAAGGCTATATATCGATCGTGAAAGTCTATCGATAGTGAGAAAATACTACCCCTTTAAAAGACATGACTCTTGGCAATTTTCAAATATTCATTTGCTTGAGCCAGGGGGGCAATGTTTGCACCACAATATATCTATTTTCACTAATAAGTTCACTTTGATTAAATGCCACTAAATAGCATTTACTTTTTATTATTTCTGAAGAGATAATAGAAGATGCAAGAAGTGAAAGAAACCAACTTCTGAAAATGTGTCCTATCGATAAGGGATAAGTGTGGTTGGTTACTTATTAGTGGGTGGTTATTTTCTAAGTGGGTAGTTTATCCTTAAGTGGATAGTTTGTCTTGTAATGGTAGTTATTTTCTACAAATCATGATTGAGAAGATGTTGGAGGGAGCAATCGATCGTGGAGTTTGAGAAGTTACTTCCAATAAAGATAAGGAGTGACATTTACCAGAAGAGGACAGTTACAATAGTGCGAGTATAAAGGCAGATGAAGACAAGAAAGAAAGGGGTCATCAATCTCTCAACAAAAAACTAGATTAGGAAGAATAGCTTGTTTAGACTTCTTTAGGCAGTCTGTTAGACAACGATCAATCATCAACCAGACAAATTAGTCTTTTTCTTTCTTTAGGTTAAAGGCTTTTGCTGCCATCGATAGGAAGTTCAGTTTCCAAACTTGAAAACATTGATGTGTAAACTTTCGCAATCAATCGAAGCTCTCTTTGTCATTTATGGGCGCATAGTCTTTTAAATCTAATTTTCGTCTCTTCGTCAAAGTTTCTCGCTTTCAGGGAAGTCCCCAGGCCCTAGGGCAAAAAAGATCCCGCACTTTTAATCGATTGTGCCACCGGCGCACCGATCGATAGTGAGTTTGCGCAGCAGCGCAAATAGTTGGCCAAGCAATGCATATAGTTGGTCGAGCTACTAATTTCTAGAGCTCTCTCTCTCTCTCTCTCTCTTTCTATCTGAGAGACGAAAAAAAGGAATTACCTTCCTCCCATAAAACCTTCTCTCTCCTAATTCCATTTCCGTTTTTGCCGATTTCCCTGGCGTGTGGTGATACGATAGCTTAGCTCGTTGTTTAGCTAATTTTTTGTGTGGGATTTTGGTGATAACACGAGCTGGAAAATCTGTTGCAGATCATGATCAAACTCAACGATCCATTACAGATCCGACGCCAGAGATCGTTGGGGTTGAGATGTAAGGTTAAGCTATCAAGATCCTTGCTCTACGCCATGATTGGCTTGTGGTGTGTTTCGGGTGTACGATTCATTTCGTCGACGTCGTTTGTCTGTCACAATGCCACATATTGGAGAAGGAAGGGGAGTCTAGGTCAAGCTTCCTCCTTCTAGGGTCCCCCCTTCCCCCCTAATTGATCCCCTCCCCCTTGATCTGGAAAGATGTGTTAGCTATATTTGTACGTGGAGTGGTCTCTGCAGCGTTTGATTGCTTGGTTGATTTATGTTGGTTTTGGATGCTACTCTTGCAGTGCATTTTCTTTCAATTGCAGCAGGTTGTGAAAGGCCACAATTTGGTGTTTCTGTTGGTTTCATTTAGAGGTGTCAAAGGGCCGGGCTTAGGCAGGCCCAGCCCAGGTCCAGAGGGCCAGAAAATGGGCCGGGTCAAACAGGGCTTCGGGCCAAAGTTGGGAAATCCAAGCCCTGTCGAAGCCCAAGCCTAAGCCCTAGGCCCCAATTTTAGGGCCGGGCCTAGGCCCTGGCCCTTTTTTTATTTATATTCTTATTTTGTGTTGCAAAAATATTAATACATGAAATAAATTTTTTGATAGACCCTCCTCCTTTTATACGGGCTTGAGACCGATTGCTTGTAATTTTGGGAAAACAAGAATGATTAGCAGTTGATTAGTTAACACATGAAATAAATTTTTTGATGGACCCTCCTCCTTTCATACGGGCCTGGGACCAATTGCTTGTAATTTTGGAAAAACAAGAATGATTAGTAGTTGATTAGTTAAGCATTTTCATCTAATCCATCTACTCCTACTTTCTCTTATCAAACATTTTGCATTTCCTCTTGACAATTCCACTTAATTTCATACCACTGCTTTTTGTTATTTAAACTCAACAATGGATACCTACAAGGTTACAAAATTTTTTTCAATGATATTTCTAAAAGTTTCACTCAAACATACCTCTAGCTTTATATTTTACGTAGTATTAGGTATCTCATTAGAAGCATGCTAATTAGACAACTTTTACTATGAACTTTCTCATCCTTTCTGGAGTTATGTTCCCTATTTCTATTGCCTAAATTGTGTTGTTTCTAGTTCCTAGACAAATCAAAGATATATTTTCTCTTCATAATTCTATGAAACTAGAATTTAAGAAAATTGTAAGTAAAATTTGATAAAGAAGTAGAAACCATTATCATGAGCTGAAAAGAAATGTGCATGTCCAAAAAGTTAAATAAAAAAATATGAGGTAGAGAGAGAGAGAAGCATGAGAAGGGCCAGAAACCGGGCCTGACCCGGGCCTTTTTAGGGCCGGGCCGGGATCATTTAGAAATTTTCATGGCCTGGCCCTATGGACCAGGGCCATATTGTTCACCATTTAGCCCTTTTGACATCTCTAGTTTCATTCAGGATTTTTGATGAGTCGTCGATAGTTGTGAGGGGTTCCCAAAGGTATTTAGCTCTGGTGATTTTATGGGCTTGAGGGGATCCGTTTAGTTTTGATTTGGTGTTCTCTAGGGATCGACAACGGAGTGATGGTCGAAAAAGGTGGTTTTTCCTGCTTCGGAGTGGCGCATCAGCGGGGATAAGTGTCTGGAGTTTGGGCTTGTGGCTGGCAGATTGTTGGCGTCTTTTGATTGGTTCTTTAATTAGTTTTTGCCCAGTTCTAGGTTAACATTATCCTGTTTTAATTAGTTTTATCTTGTATTCAGCATGTTCCATTTAGCTTGTGTGTGTACCTCCGAATCAAATATAAAGAAAAAAAATAGTCTTTTCGTTTTATAGGTTTTATTTTAGTTGCAATTCCTACTGGATAAGGAGGTCATCTATATGTCTTTTAGGCATGTTTGTTTTGAAACTTCATCCTTCAATCTTGTTATATATTTCTACTCTTCAAAAAAAAAAGAAGCATTGCATTGCCTACTTACCGTATGTAAAAGTACCAATGCTCAACTGAGACCATCTAGACGACTTGCCTTGGGGTGCTTTTGTAATACAATTGTTAATACAATCCTGTCAAACACAATGTCGAATCCCTTTATTCTTCTCTTTTTGAATATGTTTGTTGGTGATTTTGTGTGGAAGACTAACGTTGTTAAGCAAAAGAAGTTCGAATTCAGCAACTTCTGCTTTTAGAATATCAAGGAGCCTGTAGATGCCCAGAAAATTTAATCCTGATTTTTTTTTATCCTTCGGTGTCTGAAACCAAGATGAAAATATAAAGAGCCAAGTTTAAGCTTGCTTCCTCGATCTGTTTCAAAAGTCTCTTTCATTTTCCGATTTAACCTATACCGTAGGGGACTGGGGGGTGCAATTGAGGGGGCAGGACAAATTGTCCTGTTAAGTAAATATTGCACGGTCATATGTTCATTTGGGACTGTTCCATCAAAGGTTTGAAGTGATAGGAGTAGGAGTTAAGAAAGATAATAACTTAATCTACCATATACTTAACTAGTATACCAATTCTAAATAGTCAAAAACATTGGCCTCAAACCACCGGACAATATTGATTAAGGAGATGAGAAGAAACAATTTCTAACGTATATTCCATCCAGGCGTTTACCAGTTGACTAAACAAGGCAACACCCTCCATCACTGTGCAAGCACAAACCGCAACAAATAGCTTGACTACCAGACAGACATGATACACCCCACGTCTTGTACGGCTTATGCACCCACAACGCACCACTAATAAGAAGAAAGAAGAAAGTAGAAAGAAGAAGAAGAAACAGAAGATGAGAGCACTGAATTTCTATAACCCATCAAGAATTATTTGAAAACGCCCACCATGGAAGCAGAAAGAGATGAGTTACCCAATTATGAAGTTATCTCGTTTTCCACTCCCCCTCATGCCAATATCCACCACGAAATGGGATTTGTACAGTTTGATGATGATGATGATCATCACCACAATAATCAGCAGCTGGTCATGACCAGCTTCTTATCCCCATCACAACACTCTTCACAGCCACATCTTCATGGCACTAAACCCTCTTGGAATACTAACGAACAGGTAGTATTAAGAAAACTTACCATATTTATGCGTTGATAATTTTATTTTGAATTACTTTTCTGATATGGGTCCTTGCTATAAATTGTTTTTCTGTTAGATATTTTGTACTAACGGAATTTGTTGTCATCTTGGCCTTTGGGCGGGTTGTTTGTGAACGAAAAATAGGTGGAAACCTCGGATCCCAAGGCTGTTGATGATGGCGAAAAATGTGCTAATCACGCCAACGATGAAACTAATTCTTGGTAATACAAGACAAACATCTCCCAAATCATTTTTGTCATTGCTTTGTTCTTCTTTTTCCGTGTGTGTGTGTGTGTGGAGAAAGAGAGAGTTTTTGCCGTGGAGAAGCTTCTTGGTGGTCTCTAGGATTCTGAGGAGACCTCATAGACGCTTGCTTTTTGGTTGTTTTCCTTGAGGAGCTATTCACAACAGGCATTTGTACTTCTGTGTGTGTGTGTGTGAGCGAGAGAGAGAGAGAGAGAGAGAGAGAGAGAGAGACAGAGAGAGATAGAGAGAGAGAGATGTAACCAAGATTCGTTCGTAAAAAAATCTTCCGTATGTGGTTGGATCTTTTTAAATTCTGACTGAGAGCATTAAGATGCTTCACTGGGGTAACTCTCTCTCCTTCTCCCTCTCTCTCACGCCCATATACACAAAAACACATACTGATTTGTTTAGTATTTGTATCTGTGCGAGAATCTTTGTGGCAATTGGGCTACCTAGACCTGTTTATATTCGTCCTCATGAGCTGTTTCTAAGCAATCAGCATGAGAAAAAAAATTAGTCTAAGGAGTGGAGATTATACATGTATGTATATTGTAGTATAGCTGCCACGTAGTGAGTCTGAATGATACAGGGTTGTTGCTGCAGGTGGAGGAACTCAGCATCAAACTCAGAGAAGGGGGGTAGTAGAATGAAGGTGAGGAGAAAGCTTAGAGAGCCGAGATTCTGCTTCCAGACAAGGAGTGATGTTGATGTCCTTGATGATGGTTACAAATGGAGGAAATACGGCCAGAAAGTAGTCAAGAATAGTCTTCATCCTAGGTACGTATCTTTCCATAAACCATAACTAGCTATTTCTCTTATCAAGTTGAGAATTTTAGTATAAAAAGAACTTTTTAATCATGTTTGTACAAATGGTTTCTGAGATCATATGGTGTGATCTTGAAAGTTTACTCTACTTTGTTTTGGACTCGACAAGATACTTGCTGAGCACATTTCTAAACCATAAAGGACATGGTTTGCAAGTATGCATAAAAAGCAAGATAAAGAGCTACTTCCAGTTTTATCAGAAGTGGAGGACTGGAAGGATAGTACACAGTTGATTGATTCTCATTATTCTCTTCTTTCATTGTTGATTTCTCCAAGTAATGTTAGCTTCTTGCTTGGGGTATGTTTTCATAATCAAAGGTTAGAAAAATATACTCTATTATCGAGGCTCGCATTATACTATAAAACCATGGAAAAGTTTATTGCAGTTACCTACTATGTTCCCCTATATAATGCTGCGAATATAACTAATTTCCCTACTATATCATATACACCATATAACCAGTTTCGGATAATTCATTCATTGCTTTAATCATAGAAAGCATTTGCATTATCCTGCTAGTCGTTGAAACGATTCATCCTGTAACCCAGAAAACCAATGTGTATATTACAATTGCCACTTCCTAAGTAGTTGCATTGTATGAGTTGATTTAACAATGTCTTACTATGCTTGATTTTCCATTATTTCGTGTTGAAGATTATGCCATTAGACATTAAGTATCCTCTTTGGTGGGCGGATGGTACATATATATGGACTAACATGCTATATAAGATTTGCTCAGCATTGAAGGAGAATGTCGATAATACACTGTTTCAGCCACTTTGCCCCTTTCCCACTTGGATTTGAAAATTTTTGTACTTTGGGCCGATTATTCTAGTGCAGTCATAAGGGAAGAAATTACTTGGCTCGTCTTTTACACGTACAATACGACTGTTTCCTGAATTGTTTCTGTAGAAATTTTTTGTAGCAAAGCATGCTTTAAGTCGTCGATCATGGAATAGTTGGTCAGAGAATTCCCATCCCTTCCCAAACAATGCCATCCTGGTGAAATTAATTTGCTTTTTGGTGGCTACATGGCATGTATGTTGCAACCATCTAAAACTGCATTCATGCCTGTGCTGAATCCATTTCCGGTGGGGAAATGGATTCAAGCACGATAATATTGTGGTCAGATATGGAAGTATGTAAATGGTTGCTACTCTATCATCAAACTTGTCTCAACGGCTGAGACAAGGCCCTCATGAAAGTATTTGTACAGCCACTTTTTTTCTGAATCAAATTTAAGAACTTCATTAAAAGAAAAATAATAAAAATAGAGTTATAAATCTGAAAGCATGTGCGCTACAAAAGAAAGTTAATAGACACTAATGCTAATACTTATCAGATAAATGAGAACATTCATCCCCTCATTTAATGGGAACCCCAATCATAAGCGAGGAGGACGACCTTTTGTCGTAACCCCAGCCATCTGCAAGGAGGACGAGTCCAAGTAAGCCGATACATCATATGGCTGTGATTTGATCTCACAACTTTCCGAGCCTCCTTCAGAGGTGTCTAGGATAATTACTTGAGCTTGCAGCAGTGGAATGAACTTTCCATAACCCATAAAATTGGGTGATCCAAGATACTCAAAAAAGTCTTATACACACACACACACACAGAGCAACAAAATAGGCTCTCGAGTCCTGGACCTAAGTTCTTATTTAATCGAGTGTACGTAATTCAGTTAGCAGACTCGAGTAAGAATATTGCTGGCAATAAAGAAGATAAAAAGCTTAAAATACGCAAACCTTTTTTAGTTTTATATCAAGGAAATGCGGAAATTTATAGGTTAGTTGTGATAAGAAAGAACGATATGTCTCTTGGGTTCTAACTTTAAGTTCAAGTACCTTCAATGGAAAGGATTCCAAGGGTATCTTGCGTCTAATCCACTTGCTTATAGCTGCATCATTAGTCACACAGAAAGTCTTATCTTCCTTCAAGACCAAGATTCCTAAATCTACTCATCTCTTGGAAAGTTTGATCCATCTCAAAATTGTTGAACTAGTGGGTAGACCCTGAATGTCTCCATCTATATCAAGCCTTACATGAAAGCGTGGGATGGTTAAGGTTTATAGGCATCTGTTAAGGGAGCTGCGGCATGTTGTAAATAGGAGGAAAAAAACAATCGTCGTTAGCTTAATACATTCTTAACTAACTACGTACTATCAATCATAAAGCAGGAGTTTCAGCTTTGGACAAATAGATGACAAGGAATCAGCATCCTCCCTACTCCCCACTCCCCACTCCCCACTCCACATACATACATATCAACTAGGTTATCCTGTCAAGTCATAACATCAAAAACTCAGCATTAGTACCTAGATGTTTATGCGACTATATTTTATATGTTGTTCATTCCTAGGTTGATATCTTAGGTTGAGTTTCACTGCAATGAACTCATTTACTTCTCATATATGTTGGCAGAAGTTACTATCGCTGTACACATAGTAATTGTCGAGTGAAGAAAAGGGTTGAACGTTTATCGGAAGATTGTCGGATGGTGATAACAACCTACGAAGGTAGACATAACCACTCTCCTTGCGATGACTCAAACTCATCCGAGCACGAATGTTTCACCTCTTTCTAGTAGTAGAAAGAGCATGTTGTAACAATCATATATGCACAAGTTTGCGTCAGACTTTTGTCAACAGGATTCGGTTTTGTTGCATGTGAAAGCCCAATTTCCCGAAATTTGACATCCATTTGATTTTGAGAAATCTGGAGACTTGAGTATCTACATGCTATAGAATTACTCACCACGGTATCAAAGTACTTACCCCAGAGATGCTTACTGTGTTTCCGGTTGGTCGATGTTCATAGAAAACATGATTGGTGATCGGATTAGGACTTACAGTTTGCCTTCACTGTGATAAAAAAGGTTAACCTCATGGATACTTTTTGCTTTCTAGTTTTCACTGATACAAAACTTTCCAGTACTGAGTTTTCTTGTAAGAACTCCATTTGCCGTAAAGAGCACTAATGAAGCGGGATTAATAAAATTGAAAAACTGAAAACAATTTGAACTTATTTCTTGCTACATTGTGCTAGAATCTGCCTCTTTTCTTGATTTTGGGTTGGTTTCCTTGGATAACTTGCTTCTTTTAGATTGAGAGAACAAGAAACAAAAACGTAAAACTATATCACATAAAAAGTGAAGTTAGTAACCATATATAGCGCATGCTTCATTAAACTGAAAAACTGCAGCTTGAAAAATTGCCTCCAATAAAGGTACTGCTCATATGGAGAAAAATAAACCCAAAAAAAAGAATAAAGCTATAACTAGCTGATCTGCTTGTGTTTAAACTCTATAAAGCCCCCAAAGGAAATTTGATTACTAACGAAGCAATGTGTAAGGCTTCGAGGTAGACATAAACGTTTGTTTCCGAATGAAGATATAATTCAAAGCAAATATGTCATGAATCAATAAATTCCCCCGTTGACTAAAAACATGTTGCTTACACCAGTAATATGCAAGAGTTCGAAAACAGTGTTATTCGCCTACAAAAAATTCAAAGTTATAAATGTATTTGAATGCATAATGATGACTTCAAATAGAAGAATTTGAAGCTAGCATCGTTTGATTTCTTAAAAGAAAAAATGAAAGTAAGAATGCCTCTCAGTGTATAGTTTACAAAGAGAAACAATAGCAAAAATGGTAGATAAAGCGATTGTGTGTGGTAGTGTGTGTGTTTACGCTGCTGGACAAACTAACAATCGATTCGTACACCCACAGTACAATCAATTAACAGTGTATGATCTTTTTTACCTCTAGGGTCTGAGGACTTCACTAAAAATAAAGACTTACTAAAGACAAGATGTTGAATGAATCTATAAATGATGCACCCACTAAAAGAATTCCTACAACATAACAAATACAAGTACGATAGCATACGGGATTCTCTATTGATACAAGTCAGATCATGTGAAAACTTGACAAAGAGAAGAGAAAAATAAGTGTGTTCCAAACTTAACTTTTCGGAGTCCGGTTTGGTTTGTGAATTTTGACAATTCCTTGTTCTCCTTTCCTTTCTTTTATACCCATGCCATTTATCTGCAACCATCCTTCGATCGCCCGTAACCGTTCATTTGTTTCCTTTGCCAAGAGTGATCTATCAACAATTATCATCAGTCGCTTTGCTTCTGTCTAGAGCTATCCCTTTTTAATGCAGTCTGTTTGCTGGCCACTTCCATCGATCATTCTGCCCGAGTTGACAACTTTCTACCCTCGTATATTTGTGAAAATCGCTTATCAACTGCTGCTGCCGCCGATCGTCTTATCTTTTGCTGACAATTATCAAACTTCATGCATTCTTGTCAATCATTACTGTCGATTGTCTCCTTTATGTCGACAGTTGTTCTTTCCCCATAGTTTTATTCCAATTTCGTTTCTCACGGAATTCATATCAAATTGCCTGGTCCTATTGTATCATCATCAATGACTGGTGGCATCTTTAATAACTCTAACAGTCCCTGAACCCTAAACCTAAATCTTGTGTGGTTCTCAGTATCCCACATGTCTAAACTTCTATTGGTCATGGTAAAATATTTATGTAGCCAACATTGCCCCCATTGACTCGTGCGACGTGTGTAGTTGTGCGAGTTAATTTCGATCCAACTCAATTTCAAACAGTTTGATCAATTACTCGACCGTTTCGATAAGTTTAAGTCTAAGCACTATTCTTCGGCTTATTCTAATTAAACGGAAATGGTGTTACTTGTCCACTTAACCTTCGATGGGGGCACTGGTGCCCTTAGGGCTCACATCAAACCAATTGACATGTGTTCTGATCCTCTTCAAGAAAGACCCAAAATACCTCAGCCCTCACATTTTGGGTCCTTCTTTTAGGAGTGAACCCCAACCTCTGGATGGTACCCAATCGATGAGTTAGAAAAACTGTTGTTCAGTGTACCTTATCTAGATTGGACAGGTTGGCATGAATCTGCATTGCCGATTAGGTCTTGGCTGACCCTTATTCACGTTGATTGGGGTTTATGCGTTGATCTCTTCTCGGCTTCTTATGTTGATCAATGGAGAGGGCAAGGTATTTATGAGCTTATTCATACGTATAAGAATCCGCCAAAGGTGGATCGATGGCTTTTGAGTTCATCTTTTTGTTTTTGGTTCGTTTTTACTAACGCTTTTATGTTGAGGACCAAAATGATGGCTCCTACCATATTATATGTGTGTGCCCTGACAGGACTTCTGCTGGTTGGCAATCATGCCAATGTGTTAACCAACCACAACGCTACTGGTTTATCCTTTGATCTCCTTGTAGTCCTCGCAGATACCTCACCCGATTTGAAAGAGTTGGCTAACTTCCTATGGATTTGGTTATTTGGCCATGTTTTTTGTCGAGTCTATCTTTGACCAGGGAGTACATGGATTTGGCCATCAGCTTGGCTCATGGTAGAGAGTATGTACTTGCACCTCTTTTGCTAGGTAGTCTATATAAGGCTATGTTCACGATGGTGAACAGAAAGATGCACTGGAGTATTAGTGGCCTTTTTCTAGTTAGTCCAGCTATGGCTTCAGGCTTATTCTCCAGAATTTACGCCTTCGGCTCATCTCCAGCCTGCTACCCCTTTCTTTACCTTTGGTCATCACTTGTCTTTGGGTGAAATAAAGCTTCACTCTTTCGTATCTTGTTTTTGTTTCTTCTTTGATTTCACCTACATCAAAAGCTTTCACCCATTCCTATCTAAAGAATTCAACCTCAACTGTTTTAGGAGACGCCCAGCTCATATAGACGAGAGAATGTTAATAGAATCACAGAACTTTATGCAGAAAGTGTTGGCCAGCTTCTTGTGTGGATGCTTTCTACATGCGGATGGTCAAGTCAGCAACATGCCTTCTGGGATGTGCAGTTTTAAGTGGAATGCACTGTCTCAATTGGGCCAATGATTTGGATTAGCTCAATGGATTCCAGCCCCGTTCTTTATCGATAATGGTTTCTTGGAGTCAAATGAAAGGCTCAAAAGGGTGACTCCTCACCATATTCAGGAGATAAACAGGGAAATGGATCGATTGATGAACTGCTTCACCATGTCGAACTTTGCAATTCGGACTGCCGAATCAGTTAGCCCCTTTGATGCGTGGTATCGAGGCATGGTTTTCAAATTGTACGATGGCATCAAGTATGTCAATTGCATGGTCAACCTTGCTCCAGATAATCCAAATCAACTAGATATCATATTTTGGCTTTTCACTATTTGCTTATGCTATCATTGCCAATCATTTAATATGTTTTGACTTTATTGATACAGTGGAAGGGACCAGTGTTCCTAATAAGTCAAGGAAAAGGGGAAAATCAACTGATGAGCTCGAGTCTGAGCCTGATGAAGCTACAGACGATCCATCCCCCAGAATCTATGAATTAAGAACAATCTTAGGATGCCGCTGATGAAGAAGAAGAAGAAGAAGAAGAAGAAGATAATGTACCTCTCATCCAGAAGCGGCATGAGATTCGAGAATAAAGGAAGAAAACAATTCATGCCAAATCCGAAAATGCGCAGGCCTTTGGTGAATCTTCTTTATATCCTCAATTGATGGAGTAAATCTTAGCCATTCCCTTGAGTATGGTTCCTCCTGCATACACCTCTTCGGCTATTGTCAGCTTGCCAGCATCCTCGAGTGCCCCTAGATCAAGTAAGTATTCATCTATTGATTTAAAATAACCTATTCATGGCAGTTTTTTGGGGAGAATTAGCAGTCGAATTTGGCTCTCTCAGCTGATGAAAGTGCTAGCCCAGTTAAAAGACTAGCCATTCAATTAAGGTCCCCTGTTGATCCAAGTGAAACACCTGAAGAAACTGTTGCAACTGTTGCTGTTCCAGTTGATAAGCACGAAGAGCAAATTACAGTCCAAGCTGTCATGACAACAACTAAATCTAAAGCCATTTCGAAGAAGAGCATAGCTCATAAAGCCTCTTTAATGCGAGGAGGTATATTTCTTCTTTTCACAAGTTTACTTATTGGCTATTTTTTTCATACCTCTTACCCCTCTTAGGATTTGGCCAGTATTACCATCGATTTGACTCAGGAAAGCATGAGAAAATAGAAGGCAACCTCTCCAAGTAATAATGGTTCTACCGATGCCCTTACTAACACGTCGACTAATACAGAGCCCATTGGCGACGAGGGTCTTTCAATCGTTTCTTCTCATCAGTCTTTACCATTATCTCAATAGGTGGGTTGATACTCGATGCCTTCTGCTTGTGCCTTTTTTTGATGGCTTACATCTCACTTTTAATTTTTATAGGACAAGAATGATTCATGAGATAGTCAAGATGACGAACACTCCAGTGATCATTATTCCAATCAATCAAAGAATGTCCCATCAATCACCTCTTGTATTCTTGAAGTCCACTCATCAGCTGAAATTAGTCACTCAAGAGCCCCGCAATGATTGCTCCAGTAACTGCTCAAACAGCCATTGTCTTTGCTATGAATGAACCGGCTGATCTGATGCCCATGCCAATCACTCCAAGCTTGCCAGTGGTTACTCGATCAACAGGTAAGGCAGCAAACACCTCTAGTGTGAATGAACCAATCCATCCTGTGCTTGTATCAAATAAACTGTTTGGCCATGCACTTGTACCGGTAGCCGATGACCAATAAAAAATTCCAACAGCTCCAAGTAGCCATCAGTACCCATTTTTGGCCCCCTACAGAGACGTTGTCTTCTACTACAAACATTGATGTGGCTGTTGTGTTGAACATTTTCAAAAGTCTGCTCATTCATTGATTTTCGGATGTATTGGCCAATGATGATGCAATATTGAAGCTAAATGATTTGATAAAAAACCTTGTCTAACAATGCATCTGTGTTGAATAGTGCACAAGCAAAATTACTTACCACTTTAAAGCTACAGATTCTGCTTGTATCTCTTTAGGAAACAAGGAATGAACATCAAGTCAATAACCTAGATGTTGGAAAAAGATATTGATGCCTTAAACACGACGATCCAAGAGAAGCTTCAAGCCAGTCTACAGATTTCAAAGGACATTGAACAAGTTACGGCTGAAATGAAGGATCTAGAGGTGAAGCTAGCTACTCTGGGGCAGAAGGAACATGATTTACTCCAACGACAGGGTGCAGTTTATCAAGAAGCTATTGATTTGACTAAGGCTAGAGAGGAACCACTGAAAAAACGAGAGAGGGCTCACTCTTTTGCAAAATAGATTATTTCCAAGGCTAAGTCACAGTGGAAAAATATGCAAATCGCTTTT
This sequence comes from Escallonia herrerae, assembly GCA_033070095.1. NCBI lineage: Eukaryota > Viridiplantae > Streptophyta > Magnoliopsida > Escalloniales > Escalloniaceae > Escallonia > Escallonia herrerae. The sequence continues at coordinate 47,239 of JAVXUP010003379.1, read as the reverse complement.
GACATTTGAATTGATTTGCAATTGTCTTGTTTTATAGTTACTTTTCTTTTATCGGAATACTTTCTCTAGTTGTTTTTATCAGAACAATTTCTTTAGCCAAACTTGCGATTTTCTCGACCACTGCTTTATTGTCATAGCATTTTGGTCTTTATCTTGTGCTACATAGCCTTTGACAAGCTAATGCAAATTATCCTTATTAATTGGTTCGATCCCTTCCCACAAAGAAGGGAAATATTTTTTTAAGTATCGGCCATTGATAAGTTTGGCATGTAATTGTCCCTCTAAGGACTTTAACCAAAATGCTCCCCCTTTTTACACTTTATGCGCATGAAAAGTTCATTCCCAATTTAGAGACCATTTTTCAAACTTTGGGTCTTTAGATTTTACTAGAAGAATGGTCTTCCAACCAAATCCTTTTCCTCAAATAATTTAGGTAAAACTCTTCTATTATAAGACCTGTTTATTTTTAGCTTTGATCCAATCTATCTAGTGCGTCCAATCGATGGTCGTCTAGAACTTCCGATCCAATTGTCATGGCCTCATTGTATTCTGCCACATGAAGATTATTTTGCATAGCCACTCAAAACGACTTAACTTTATTTCTATCGGCAGTACGAGATCATGCCCAAACGTCAAAGCGAATGAAGTGACTCTTGTGCTAGATTTTGGTGAAGTTCGAAATGCCCATAGAACCTCTAACAACAATCGATGCCAATCACTAGGAGTATCTTCGATTGCCCTATTCATAATATTCTTTATCGATTTGTTTGTGGCCTCGGCTTGACCATTTGCTTGTGCGTAATATGGGATGGAGTTTAATATTTTGAATTTATATTTCTTAGCAAACTTAAGTATTTCTCCCTTGGCCTCGGTAAAAGTCGTACCTCTATCAGCCGTAATAGTATGAGGTAAACTAAATCTATTGATTATGTTTTCTTTGATGAACATGATGATGTCATCTTTCGTGACTGTCTTCATCAGCTTGACTTTGGTCCACTTGATAAAAATAAATTTGTCACTACAATAATAATATCATGTTGCTTATATGAGTGGGTATGTATCTGGCTTATCAAAATCCATAGCCCACCCATGAAAACGCCATGATTTTATTATCGATTATAAGTGTATACAAGGTGCTTGACGGACCGCTCCATGCTTTGGAAAGCTTGGCACCCTTTGCATATCTGATGCAATCTTACATTATGGTGGGCAAATAATGATCATGCCGTCTAATCAACCATCTCATATTTTCACTTGCCTAATGGGCACCACAATACCTTCATGTTCTTCAGCCATCACTTCAATGGCTTCTTATCGCCCTAAACATCGTAATGCCAACCCTCGTGGCTTTTGTTTCAACAAATCATCATTAAGAAATAATATTAAATACTTGTGACTTTATCTTCGTCTCCAATTTTGATTGAGGTTTTTGTTAAAATTAAATAATGGGAGTTTGTCGATCATCTTGGGTTAAATCTATTAGATTTATCATCTCTACTTGCTTATATCTGTCACCAATGGATGGCAAGTGTTTTGACACCTTTACTCATTGTTAGCTGACTCCATCCAAGATTCTTAATCCGGAAGCCAATTGAGCCTTGATATTGGCATCCCCATTGTTCAATCTTGGGACATGAGTTATGGTTCATCATCAAAACTTTTTTAGTAGATATGAAGCAATACTGAAATACATTTCCAAACCAGGAGCACTATATCTAAGTTCATAACCAATTGGGAATCTCCAAATATTTGAATTGTTGCTATACGCATATCCAACAATATTTCTATACAATAATCAAAGCTTCATACTCTGCTTCATTATTTGAGCAATCTTTCTCAATTCGAAAAGCAAATTGATGAATGTTCCTGTTGGGTGAAATCAACACTACTCCAGCTCCAATTCCTATTGACCTAATGGTCTAGATTCTTTATTTTGATGATTGCAAGATTATTGTTCATGGATTAATCTAACTCTGTTATTAAGCATGGTTTGCAGGAAATATCAAAGTGTGGACATCTCATTAGAGGAAGACTTTGGACTTAGACTAAATTATCATTTTCTAAGTCAAAAAGCTAAAGACTTGAATGTGCTAAAGTTGGAAGAGTTGGTGGGATCTCTGATGACTCATGAAATCACGATGAATATTCATAATGAGGAAGAGACCACCTCAAAGAAGAAGAATCTAGCTCTCAAAGCTGAAGCCTCTCACGAACTTGTAGAGAGTAGCGATAATTCTGACCAACACATGGCGTTCATCACTTGAAAGTTTAATAAGTTCCTGCAAACCGGCAAGATGGAAAGATGAAAAGGGATCAGTTAACCCAATCATTACAACAACAAAAAAACAACATTGATTGGAGTCCAAGAGAAAATCCTGATGCTTGCTATGAATGCGGCAGAACTGAACACATCAGAAAATACTGCCCACAGCTTAAGAATAAATTGACAAGCAGCACTAGCCTAAACACTAAAACAAGAATTTCATATCCAGAAAAGCTCTGCTGACTTGGGATGACTCTGACAAAAGAGACAAAAGGAAGAGGGAAAATGATGATACAACTCAGGTATGCTTTATGGCCAAGGATGGTCATTCAGATGAGGTAATCCCGTCTACCAATCTTGATAATCATAAGCTTGAGTTAGCCTTCCTTGAACTAAGTGAAAATCATGAGAAGTTAAACTTAAAAATGCTGCCCTAAAAAAAAGGCCTTTATTTGATCAACATTGTTGAAGAATTGGCTAGTGAGAAGGAGGAGCTAGATGAAAAGGTTGAGTTTATATCACCATAAACTTTTCTTTGAAAAATGATGTGATTGCTTCTAAAAAGGAAAATTCTGATTTGTCTTCAGAAATCCAATCTCTCAAATGTGTAAAAGCCCCAGTAGAAAATCAGCTTTTAAAGTCTTAATTGAAAAAAAATTTCTATGCAAAAGGGAAAATTAGAAAAGGAGATCGAAGATCTGAATTTCACTCTTTCAAAATTTACACAAGAAAGAGAGAACTTGGATGTGATTTTGGGAAGACAAAGGTGTGTTTTTGAAAATAGTGGGATTGCTTATGATCCTTCTAAGAAGCCAAAGGATTACAAAAATTTCGTTGGCAGGAATCTAGCTTCCTACTCACCATTCACAGTTTGTGCGGCTTGTAATAAGATGAAGGGGCACTTGATGAAAAATTGTCCTCATAAAGTAGCTAGAAATCAATAATCTTTTTATGTCTATAATAGTAGAATGAAGCATGTTGTGGTGCCGAAATCTCATACATTTAATCTTCCAGGACCCAAGAAAGTGTGGGCACCTAAAGCATCAAAACCAGAATCTATTGTTAGTATACTTGAAAGCAAAGGTGGATCTAAACAAGTGGATTCTTGACAGTGGGTGCTCTCAAGGCACATGACAGGTGATCGTTCACTGTTCACATACCTCATTCTAAAGGATGGTGGCCTAGTTACCTTCGGAGGCAACTCCAATGGAAAAATTATAATACGTTTTGAAGGTGATCAATATTTGATTCGTCATGCCTCAAACGGAGGTACTTTGGTTGGTAAACGAGACATTAACATATATACTCTTTCATTTGATGGGTTTGATTCTTATCGAGAAATTTGTCTTTTTGTCCAACAAAATGATACATGGTTGACACCACCACTGCACACAACACACACCTGAACTCACACATGCTCTCACAGCTGCCGTTTTGGCAGCTTCACCACACACTCTGCACATATAACGCACACCCACACAGCACACATATGGACACTCAGCTGCCTCTTGGTAGCATCACCATGTGCACGGTACACACATATACAAGACTCGCACACCCACTTTTATGGAGATGCTTTGGCGGCGACCCCCCCATCCTCTGCTTACAAATATAACACACACACACACACAGATATATATATATATATATATATATATATATATATATATATATATACTCGACACATACCTTCACTCCTAAAAACCCAACCCACAACCCACACACCACTGATATCACTCACAGATGCATGGCCATGCCAGTCCTTGAAACCACTGCCACACGACAATAGGGTTCTCCTCGCTCACTCACACACACAATGACATAGCTCCAAACCACTATCCACTCTCACACCCACTCTCTCTCTCTCTCTCTCTCTCAACCCATTTATGCACTCATTAACATGCAACAAACCATGGCAGCCCATAGCTGGGCAGTCGTTCCCTTCTCTCATAGCTGTGTTTATCGCAGCCATTACCCTTCACTACACACTCATATATTGTAAAACACAGTAGCCTATGGCAACCCATAGTCCAACCTCCCCATAGCCCTCTCACTCATAACTGTCACCCATTATGCACATACCCAAAACATATTTACATAATTTTCAAGGCAAGCCTTATCGAAAAGCTTCACTCGATCGCAAGAAAATTTATCTCTTCGATCCTTCCTCTTTTCTCCCTCTCGGTATCTATCTTTCTCTCTCAAGTGTCTCAAACAAAGGTATATGGGAGTCTTGGATGGCTGTTCCATCATATTATATTTATATGTAGTATAAAACCCTAGGTTGGAAAAATTACCAAAAACCCCCCCTAAAAGTTTTGATAGTTTTTTATTCACCCAAAACTTTCTTTTATTACGACAAGGCCCATAACAATTATTTATGATAAAATAATGCACTAGAAAACTTTAACAGGTATTACATGACCCCGCTACATTAATCGTTGCTAAAAGTCACTAATATAACACTGATAATTGTTCATTGTACCAGTATGGATCGCACTCGTAGTACTGGCAGTGGAGATCGTTCGGAGGGCCAAGAGGTCTCTGATAGAGACGTACCTCGACGTAATAACAAGGAATAGTAGAACCCAGAACCAATGGCTACACTGTTAAACACTGTGAACCATATTCTGACTTGATGACACAGAATCTGGCTAACCAGCAACAAAGAATATTGAATCCGGTCCAACCACAACCTCAACCTCAAGAAGAAAAAAAAATTCCTTGGTGATTTTTAATAAACAAAATGTGCCTAGCTTTAAGGGGTCATATGACCCTGTGAAGGTAGAGAACTTGATTAACAAAATGGAAAAAGTTTTTTTCAAGCAATCGATTGCAATTAGAGACAAAAGATTAAATTGCTAACTATAAATTGAGAGATGAAGCTGAGCAGTGGTGGAAAATGGTAGAAAGAAATTTCATTCGTCCACAATGGCTGAGATTGTTTGGGAACGATTTAGGGAATTATTTCTTCAACCAGAATTTTTTCAAGTGGTTATCATGAACAGATGTTAAGGGAGTTGGTTAATGTGAGGCAAGCAGATCAAGAGCGGGTAGACGAGTTTGAGATAAGGTTTCTTTATCTCGCTAGAATTACAGTAAGGATGTTACTGACGGAGACAGATAGATGCCAAAAGTCTAAATGGGGCTTAGGCCTGGACTGAGAGATGGAGTGATGTCAGCTAGATTGAGGAGCTATATGTAATGTCCTTACATGGTACATGCTTGGGAGCAGTCCAAGTCTGACAATAGAAGAAGGTATGAGCAAATAAAGTGGACAAAATAGAGATAGCCAGGAGTTTTCCCAGGATCAATTTGTAGGAGCTGATAAGCATTAGTAATTTTTACAATCTGCACAGCAAGGTGCCCAAGACACGAGGATGGGGCAGAATCTAGGATTCAAGGTCCCGAGCCTCTGCTCTGCTGAACTTGAGATTGTCAATTTTGGCCGTACTAACCTTATAATTGTCTGCTCAGGATGCTGCTTTATCCAATGACGTGGTGTGAGGTACATCATAGGTTAACCCATTAGAAGCATGTATATTGTTTGATTCTGGAGCATCATATTCCTTTACACCCCTTACTTTTGCACAATAATTGCGAGTGAACACCCATCCCTTAGAGACTGAACTTGTGATAGGCACTCCATTTGGAGGGTCTTTTGATTATTTTTATGGTTCTCTGTAACTGTACTGTCCATGTAGGGGATAGAGATCGTCTTGTGGATCTCATCCCATTTTCTGTTTGAGACTTTGATATCATACTAGACAGGGATTGGTTATTCTCTAAGCATGCATCCGTAGATTGTCACTGGAAACCCTACTAATGTTTGGGAGTTTGTAGGTTATGAGTAGTAGTTTAAGTTTGTGATTTGATTCATGTGTGAGAATGATGTTTTTGGGAAGTGATTGTTGTTAAGACTGATAATCAGTTTAAGAGTATTATAAGTAATGGGGAATCCTACCTTGTTATCTCGTTCTTTCTTGTTTATGTTGAATTCGATCGCGACTTCACTGATTGCCAACATACTCTAACGTCGAAGAAGATGTCATTCATACTGAGTCATCTTATTCCTTTTTCAGGATTTTTATCTGCTTCTTCAAATCTATTTAGACTTGATGGGATAGTATCGGACCCATTGGTCATGGGAAAGCTATGAATCCTATTAAGGACCAATAACTCTTACTAATTGTAATTGCTTCTAGCCATTAGGTTGACTTTGCTTCCTCATACCTATACCATTCTTTCTGTACTCATCATTCTTCAGAATGTCATAAAACTGTATTACGAATCTCAGGAGCCAATAGGTATGATTCTGTTAAAGATTTTCATGTTTTGATTGCTTGATTGCGATTATTGTTATGATTTGACTCCTAAATACTTGATTGCGATGTTTGTTTGTTGTGATTGATGTTAGATAATTTGTCGTATAACCATCACTGCTTCTTTGGGATCGGTGTTTGTTTAATATGTTCCAAAATGGTAACATGTTATAATTGATGCTTATAGTTGATCTGATTATAAAAATTTTGTTGTGTTCTATTCTCAAGTGATTTGAAAATTGACAATATGTTATATAGGTGTGTATTTACCAGATTTAGGATTTGCTTAGTTTTACCTAGCCTAGTATGAGATTATGCAGACTCCTAAGCCTCAGATAATCAATGAGTGAGACTAAGCTACGAGAACCTGGATTTGATTTGGATAATCTATTTGATAATTCGGTATAAGATTTAAAGTTTGGCAGAACACACGATAATAGCTGCATGTTACTTGCCTTTAGAACTGAAAGATTTTAAACATTTAACCAAAACATATGATCGAAGGATAGGAGTATAGATTTTTTTTGTAAATAATGTGATCGTGAATCATAAGTGATGTGATAACTTCAAGCCTTAAGTTATGTGATTGTTGTTTTGTCTGTAAAGCTGGGGGTCTATTCTGAGGAAGACATTATTAGGAAAGATCGTTACTAGTTCCTAGGGGGAAAGCGGGCTAGTCCCTTGATCGATGGAAAGGGCTAGTTATTATCGTACATCATGAATGTGTACACTCTATGCATTGCCTAAATGGCATTGCCTCTGCCCAGGATCAACATCTTTAAAAAAATTTTACATTGTATCTTACAATGATTGTCTTAAGAATGTATTCAAATTAATGTGTTGTTATATGATTGAAGGGAATTGAGTGAAACTCTTCCCCGTATTATGATCAAACTATTTGTGATTATCTGAAACCCTTTCCCTATTGCCCTTTGAAGCATCTAGGTTCGTTTTGAAACCCTTTAAAAAATCTTCATTGTATTTCAAAATGATCTTCAAATGATTGTTTTGGTATTTGGTTATGGTTGTTAATGTTTTGTTTTGGAAACTGGGATGATGACTAATGTTTGTTTTGGTGTCTGTCTATGATTATCGTTGGTCGTTTTTGGTGCATGATTATGACTGATTATGATCGTTTTGGAATTTATCAAGCTATTCCTAATTGTTGAAATGTTTTGAAACATTATCATCGAATGGACTCTTTTGAATCGTTTCTAATTCCTTCACTTGTTCCTTGAATGACCTTAGTGAGCTCTCAAAGGCTCAACCTTCGTTTGACTATGATTATCTGTAGAATGCTCCGGAATGAGTTAGAGTCTGTGTGAGATTCCGAGGAGCCCACAATATTAGTATTGTTAACTCATTCTCTAAGAACTTTTATATATACTAATACCCGAGCATTGCTCCCGTTTATTTATTTAATTATTTATTCGGGGCACAGATAGTTACTTTAACCTACTAGAAAAAGTGCGGGATATTACAAAAGACGGTATCAGATTCCCATCAACATCAAAGTTCTCCTTAAACAGTTGGGAACCGATCCAAGACCGTCTGATCCAGGTAACCTGAACTTCACCTTCAGTCTGAGGACGACAGAAGCTCTGTACTATGGTTTGAGAAGACTTTCCAGACTCAAATAACTCTGGTCCCAACCCAATAACAGCACGAGCTTCCTCCTCAACTTGGTCTAAGGATATTATTTCTTAAGCAATTACGGACTCCTAGTTCAACTCTACCCTCAACCAACTCTCTAAAGCCTGAACTTTCTTATCAACATGAAACCAGAGCCAATGGACATACTCCTCAGATAGCATTAGAGCAGTCAGATCAATACAATCAATGAAGGTGTCGCACTATGGCCCCCAATGAAACAATTGAATTAGGGAGGAGAACCCTAACCAGATATCCTCGAATAAAGGCAAGAAAATGAGAAAGCGTCCCAGGGAATCGATAGATTTAAGAAAGATGACGATCTTGTTAGAGATGGAGATATGATAGTTAAATGAGGAAAATAGAGTACTGGAAGCCCAGCTGAGGGAGATGAAGGAGACCTAAGGTTTCTTTGGGGAGTAGAGGCAAGACAAGTAAAGTTACTACTCTAGAAAGAAAATTATGGAGTTACAAGATTGGTTGGGAGAACCAATTTCGGTAACCTTCTCTCAGAATCAAGTAGGGTGGTGGATCCAGGAATGTGACGATTATATTAAGTAGAGAAATGATTATGCTGAAGGAAGAAAGATGAGGAGTTAGCTAGTTAGAAAAATGGACTGAACTTCTTCTTTTCTTTTTTTAAACAATACTAATGGACAACTACTTTGCGAATAAAACAGTTACAGTTGATTAATTTATATCTTTAATTTGATTATAATTTGAGTCGTTTGTTGTACAACTTTTAGGATGAATATGAATTATTAACCTAGTTATACATTAGAACATATCTGGTATACAATACTCGGTTAAAGAACGGGGAAGATGAGATACTCTTATGTTTGAGATAAAAAAATGTGTAGAATGAAAATTATATAAAATTAGTTATATTCAAAACTATTATGATATTTTCATTATGCTTGGAGATTATACGTCCTTACATGAGCTTCTTTATAGGTTGAAAATGGTTCGTCGGAATGCTACTAAAGGTGAGGATGTATTTCGGGTGGTGGAAAATTTAGCCAGTGCGACATGTGGCCGCAACGGTGGCGCAACCCCCTAATGAAGTTCAACTCATCTATGGAGAAATTCAAAAGGTTGGACCCGCCCCCTTTCTCCTTTACCATTAATCCTTTCAAGGCAGAGTCTTGGCTATCGAACTTGAGGACATATTTAAGATTCTAGGGCGGTCTGAAAGGCAGAAGGTAACCTTCACCGCGTTTATGCTGAGGGATGAATCCAATTAGTGGTGGAAATTGACCAATGAGTGAGGGATGACGAGGTGGCTAATACTTAATATCCAGCTGAGAAGGTGGTTGGAACTCCTTAAAGATTATGATTGCTATATATTGTACCACCCTAGGAAGGCGAATGTTGAAGCTAATGCAATGTGCAGAAAGAAAACTTTGAACAAGCTCGAAGTTGATATGCGAGTGAGAGGACAAGGGAGCAGTAGCATGTTCCAGATAGAGATTTGACCTACACTACTTGATCGAATTAAAGAAGCCGAAAGTCCAGATGAGAAGTTACCTAAGATTCAAAAAGGGTTTGAAAAGAACGACAATGAAGATTTAGTAGCAATACAGAAGGAATTTACAGATATAAAGGTCGGATGTATGTTCCACCTAAGGATGAATTAAGAAAGGAAATTTTGACAGACGCTCATAATTCCAAGTACTCAATTCATCCGAGAGAGACAAAGATGTATCGAGATTTACAACAAGGATTCTGGTGGCCAGGTATGAAAAAGGAGATATCAAAATTTGTATCAAAATGCATGACCTGTGAGCAGGTAAAAGTTGATCATAAGAAGATGGCTGGACAACTGTAACCATTACATATTCCCGAGTGGAAGTGGGATCATATTACCATGGATTTTGCATCTGGATTACCCCAGATATCTACTAAGAATAAATATGTTTGGGTGGTAGTAGATTTTTTAACCAAAACGGCTCAATTTATTCATATAAGAGAAGGTATTCGACAGAATAACTATCCCAAGTTTATATCAAGGAGGTAGTTAGCCAATATGGTGTGCCAGTTACCATTGTATCTGATCGGAACATGAGGTTTATGTTAAGGTTCTAGAAGATTTTTCAAAAGGAATTAGGAACCAATTAAGCATGAGTATAGTGTTTCACCCGCAAACGGATGGTCAATCTGAACAAACAATTCAGCTACTAGAGAATATGTTAAGACTTGTGTGGCGGACTCTGGAGGAACTTGGGATGAACGGTTACCTTTAATTGAGTTTTCGTATAACAATAGTTATCAAACAAGTATTCGTATGGCCCCATACGAAGTATTGTATGGCCGAAGGTGTTGTACACCAATTTGCTGGGATGTAGTCGGAGAGAGGCGATTATCTCCTACCGAGTTAATCAAAGAAATGGAAGATAAGGTTAAATAGGCTTCGTACCGCACAGAGTAGGCATAAGAGTTATACCGATAAGAGACTGAGAGCATTGGAGTTTGAAGTAGGAGACCTCATATTTTTTAAGGTGTCACCATGGAAATGCATTATGCAATTTGGGAGAGGAAAGCTAAGTTCTAGATTCATCGGACCATTCAAGATCTTGTCAAGGATTGAAGCAGTAGCGTATCAATTTGAGCTAACCTTAGAGTTGGATCACTTACACAATGTGTTCCATGTGTCGATGCTAAGGAAGTATGTCCCAGATCCATCACAAGTAATAGGATTACAATTAGTAGAGATTCAAGACAACCTCTCATACGAAGAGGTACCTGTCGAGGTAGTTGATAGAAAAGGGTAAGTACTTCACTCTAAAGTAGTACCAGTGGTTAAGGTGATTTGGAGAAACCACGTAGCAGAAGAAGCTACCTGGGAACCCATAACTCTAATGCGGCAATGATATCCCCACTTCTTTGTTGATTAAGGTACGTTATCTTAAATTTAAAGACGCAATTTTTTTTTAAGGGGGAGGGAGGAGGATGTAGTAACCTTGATATAAAAATATTTTAAAAATTAGTTTTTTTCCTTTTCGGGGAGAGAGAGAGAGAGATTAGAAGGCTTGGGAAAATCCTTTGGCATTATGGTGGTGCTTTGAGGTTTTTCTTGTTTAAAAACTTTTGAGGTAAGGGATTTTATCGCTTTTTGCTGTGGGAAGGTATTTTCGAAATCCAATAGCTTATGCTTTTCCAATACAGTTCATCTTCATTGGTTCACTATTAGTTTGTTTAACTTTTGCTCTCATTTATAACATTGTGTACCTTCCTCCATTTGAGCCTTGATGAGCACACCTTTGTATTTTTACATTTGTAACCGTCAATTTAGGATTGACATTGGCTATGTTGAACAACTCTCAAATCGAGAGGGTCCTTTGGACATATGTTTGTTATGCTAGTGAGCCAAAGACTCCTAGTACTCTAAGGAGCACACATTTGATGTTTGTATGTTTTGTTCGACATTTTGGGTCTTATGACCAACATAGTCTTCGTATGTTTGTAGCATACCCGATATATAATTGACATGTGAGCCAAAGACTCCTATTCATGCTACCTTACTGGGTTATTCGAGCTCACCCCTTTTTCTCTCCTACCTTACCTTTGCCACAGGTGCGGAAAGTGACAATTGAATGTTATGGCAGCCTTGAAGACCTTCGACTTTTGCTTATCATTGAATTTTTGTATCCGTACTATGGAAACTTACCCACTTAAGGGTCATTCCATCTAAATGTATTGGATCATTAGTTTTGACGCTGCACACAGATTTCTTTTGTGAGGAAATATTTTGGAAACATGTAGTAGTAAACTCTTGTTATGTAATGGAATATTTTATGTTTGGAGGCTTTTAGTGCTCTGTTTATACCATTGCTTTTAATACCATATTGGTATATTTATAAGTTTGTTGTTAGTCACGGCCTCCTGTTTTGGGGCGTGACAAGGGTGTTCAGTGTGTTTCAGATAGTGAGATGTGGGTGTGTTTGAGACGAAGGCTGTTGTAGGGCAGCGTAAGAGTAGGTTAGGGTTTTTATCATATCTCCTTTCTTTCAAATTCATTTGAGGTGATTTTATACTTTATGAAAACCTCATTGTGTCACCTTTAAATTTGTAGTTTTGAATTTTCTCATAATCCCACGTTTGAAAATTAAAAAATGACCGTAAATTCAATCCAATGTAAAAGTCCAGATTTTTTTATTTCTGGCAGCTACTTTGATTTGTTATTGAGAAATCAATTACTCATGGGATTTTTGTGAAATTTATATTTCTAAAAATATCATAAATTGCTCTTCAACTTTACAGTTTCCAGTTTTCTAAAATTCATAGTGTTTTTACTCCAAAATAACCATTGAACAAAACTGGGCTGCACAGAGATGTGCTGTTTTGATCAGTCACTTCAGTTTACTGTAGAAAAGTCATTACTCATTGATTTTTGTGAACCTTATATTTCTAAAAACCTTAGAAAGTCTAATTTAAATTTTTAGTTTTGAGTTTTCTAAGATTTGTCATGTTTCAGTCTCAAAATGGTCAATGTACAAAATCAGGATTTGCTGAAAAAAAATGTTCTTTCTAGAATTACATATTAGTCCATTGTCCAAACCTTTTTAAACCATTTCTGAGCATATTTTGGCAAAGTGCCAAACTAAAACTCTCATTATTTTTGCAAAATATTCAACCTAGAATTTTTTGAGATTTTTTGGGGTATGGAATAGGCTTGAAATGATTTTATTTTGAAAACATGCTTTTGAATTGTTTAATATCGTAAACAAAAAAAATTTATAGCAAGAAATCTTATAGTGACATAAACATATTGAGATGCTTGAGCTTCTGAAATTTCGTGCCATTTCGGTGCCGTTTGAATATATTTTAAAATAGGAAACTTAGCCCTCAATTTAAGGAGAGGTTTATGGTTCCGAACGAAGAATTTCCAGAAAGGCCATTTTGTCCAAAAAAAACCCACCTAGTTGTTCAAAAGGATGTTTTGAGTTATATTGGGTGTGTAACGGTACGTTTGGCGTCAGGGATAATTTGATAATTTTACACAAGTCTAGGGATATTTTGTTAATTTTGCGCACTTGAGGGAAATTTAGCACCTAGGCATGATTGAGCAGTAGTAAATAACATCCATATGGTTTATTGTTTAGGTTCCGATATAAGAGCCAGGACAGGTTTGGGAACAAGAACCATAAGGGCTTAGCTATCCAAGTAAGTACTCCTGCAATGTTCCTCCGTACAACATATTTTCTAATACATGTATACATATATGTCATTTTGCCAAATGAAAGTTTTTGAAGTATTTGTATTGCATATGTTTTCATTAAATAGTTTGATGAGAATTTAAACTAGAAATGCCATGGAATGTTTGTACGAGTAGCGTTTTAAAGTTAGCTTATGTTAAATTAGACTGTTTTCCTGGCTTGGTTGTTGTGCCCCTTATCTACGGAGGAAAGTTAGATTGTGGGTGTTGGTTGACGGGACATTACGATACGTTGGCACACAGTACCGTCGCTCGTGGTTCGCCCTTGCGTCCATAATAATATGTTTCCCGGACGAAGGAGGGATTATGGGCCCTAGTCAGGGGGCTTGTACTCTGACCGAATAATATTTATCTCAGGTGAAGTAAGGATTATGGGCTCTAGTCAGGGAGATTGTATGCTGACCGCAACATACGTAAGTGATGATAAAATGTGATAGTTGTTAATGAGCTTTCTTGATTGTCATACTCCGGCTCTGAGAATCTTGGATGAATTGCTTTCATAAAGTACTTTATGTATAGTATCTCTTCTAAAAATGTTTATCAGTTTTAAATCGAGGAAACCGTGGCATGGTTTATAAACCCCAAAACATATTTTAGGAATATGATTTGTGTACTTACTGGACCCCCAACTCATTTTTTTACAAAATATTTTCAGGTGATGACCCAAGGGAGGCAGATCCTTATGGGCAACACGAGGAAAGAGGCGTTTGAAGAGAGCCATTGGAATAATGAAGTATCTATTGATTTGAGAATTTCAATTTATAGTTGTATTGATGGATAAACAATTATAGGGAGCCTCGGTCTCCTTTAATTTGTTCATGATTGTCAATGACATATAAGTGAGAGTCTTAATTTGAATATTGAGGATTTTTTAATTGAGGCTCGTAGTAGCCAATTTCTCGAACATTTTGGCCAATGAAGCATTCAAGGGAGTGAACTTCCCCTTGGTTCAGTACCAGCTTTTCTAGTATATAACTTGATGCGCTTAAATATTGTTGACATTGTTGGTACTGTCAAGCTTAGGCTGGGCATATGAATTCCTAGTATTGGCTTGATAACCTCTAGGCTTTGTCTATCAGGATATCGTCCCTTTGTTGGTGGCATCCCCAATTTATACTAGAGATCCCATTAAAACCTTAAACTATGTATGGTAGTGTCGAAAGATGTATTCGTGGTATACTGGCAGTAGATTGTTCTTCACTATTTTGACGTGTTCTTCCTTTGTACGGTAGTTGACCATTTAAGCAGCCTTGTTCTCCATCTCATTATGAATGTGGACACAGATCCCTCAGCTCCTACTTATTGGTCTCTAAATTAGCTCATACTTAGTGGTCTCTAAATGTCTCCAGCTGATATCTAGATATGCATTGTACTAATACTAGTTCATAAATTCCCATACCACATGCTCCCATGTTGGTACTCGGGCTTCATCTAGGGTGAAGAACCATAAAGATGTGACTCCTGTCAAGGTTCATTGTAAGAGCTAGATCGGTTGGTTTTCGTTGAATCCATAACGAGACAATGCACGCATGTACATCTTAACATGGATTTTGATGTCCGTGGCTTTATTGAATTTTCCATGTCGGGCATCTTAAACTTGGGTGAGGGTCGGTCTCTGGGGTTTAGGGTGTAGGCACTGAGGTCTATCGAGTAATTGGCCCTTCTCATTTGGGAAACTTGGGATTCGAGTAGGGCCAACTTATCTTTCCATTTTGCAGCGGTGGGTTTTTGCTCATCATACTCTGACTCATGCGGGCACTCAAACTTGGCTTCCCTCTTAGACTCATCTTCCTGCCTTTTACCCTTTCTCTTAAGGTTTTTAACATCCTCGGTTGTCCTTTCTTCCTGTTCAGCCAATGCTGTAAAACCAGTCTGAAAATCTTTATGTTGTTCACTAAAGATGCGGACTAAATCCACCATCTGAGGGAATCCTTCGACCATTGGCGTTTGTGTGACATTCCTGTATGAATCCCAATACCATTGTTATTACCCTTAGCTGTATAGAGAATTCAAAAATGTAAGCACATAAGACACATATAGAACTAGCGAGTTTATACCCCTATGGGCATACGAAACTGATTAACCTCAAGGTTCTGACTAACCATCTAGTAACCTATTGGGTTAACCGACTGATTGGTAAGTGGGATTATTTGGGATTTTTGGAAAATTCTAGGGAGATGTAATGCTGACTAATGTCCAATAACCTCCTGGGTTAACTGGCCCTTTGATTAGTAAGGTAAATTGTGGGATTTTGGAAAAGTTGTGAAAAGTTAGGATTTTGACTAACCGTCTGGTAACCTTTTGGGTTAACCGGCCCGAAGGTCAATGGGCTGGAGGTTTGGATGGAAACTCTAGGAAGGTCACGTCCGGTAACCTTGTGGGTAAACCGGCCGGTTAGTCAATGGATTGGAGTTAGGGGTATAAACCAGCCAGTTCAAATTTGCAAGGATTACTCTGGCCGGTTGCCTGCTTGGAAAACTGGCCAGTTAGTCAAGGTCTTCCCTTTTGTAAGAACACCAGGTAGCTTATAGAGTAACGATTAGTTTCCATGCTGCTATGCAATAGGCAAAACAGGTATTCTCCCACAAAAGGGTGAAACATTGAAATGGTCCGGATGTGTGATTTTTCTCTCGACACCAGATATATGGTCACTCTGTCGGCTTGAATTGAATGATATACCTTCCACACATAACTCAGGTAGTTAATAATGGGTGATCACCGATGCGTGTACATAAGTCACTTAATATACTAAGAAGCCAGGAGGCCATTTGATACTAGGTCTTGGAGGTAAGAGTGCCATCTAGGGTTCCAACCATTGCCCTCGAACGGGTGGGTTTGGGACAATCGTGCACATGTGTTAGGAACAAAATAAAAGCACAATTAGCAGTTATAACATATTGTACATGTTATACAGAACAAAGAAAACACAAAGGCCAAAAAATATTAAAAAAAAGGAAGTATAGTCCTCTTACTTGTTAGACCCCATAGGAGTCGTCACTATATTTACCGCCTAAGAAAACTCCTTAGACCCTAAAAAGGTCTAAAATTATGAGTGGCCATCTTTGTCACACCCCCAAACCGAGAGGCCGCGACTATAAGCATACCTCATAATATACTATTACCATTACAAAGATAATGGTCTAAACAGAGCAACTAAAACCTCCAAAATAATATATATATATATATATATATATATATATATATATATATATATATATATATATATATCCATAGAAAAAAAGCTATCCAATCTCAAGTATTTCTTCCACTGAATATTCTATTACAAAAAAATTTATAATCGCAACGGACAAATAATTACACAAAACATTCTATCAAATTACCCAAACCGGGTAAAGTTTCTAAAAGAATATGTTGATCAGGAAAAGGGATTTGCTACTACGTGGAGGTGCCACAAAGGATGCAGTCTGAGTCAGCTTCCAGGTAGACAAAGTGGGAGACAGCAAGGATGGCGTAATGGCTGAGAGCAAGGCTCCCCAGACAGGTCGTGATGGCTGGCAAAGCCGCGCAGGCAGGGCGACGACGAACAGGACCGACGGTCGACAGTCCGAGTCAGGGGTGCAGCGTCGAAGGTCCGATGACAGAAGTCCAAATATGTTTCTCTCACTAGAATTCCAAAGAGAATGTCTTTTTAGAGAGAGAAAGTGAAAAGTCCAAAATGAGAAAAAGATCATGAATAAGCTCCAAAGTCTACTATTTATAGGCAAAAATATGAATGTGTCATAAGTTGACATGTGTCATCCCCTGGGAGCGGCACATCGCCAGGGGGTCCAAAGTACTGATTCTTCGTTGGACTGTCGGTCCCCAAGTTCATGCTACCCTGCCCTTGCAACATCTCTCTGCCTGTCTGAAGAGATTGATCATGCTGCAGTAGCATGGTCAGAGTAGCCCGTTCCCCAGCCACCAGTCCAAGCCCTTACAGAATCCCACGAGGTGCGTCAAGAGACGCGCAAAAAACCTGACAGTGGTGTGGGTCGCCCCTAAAGCCAACTTCCAGGTGGACTAGGCGCGATGCCCTCGAGGACCTGCTTTAGTCTCGGAGTGACCCGGGGGTCGTTGCCCTGGTGGTGTCGACGGTCAACAATAACATGAGTGGGCATGGTCGCCGCTCAGTGCTTAGAGTCTGTTGCAGGGAAGTCTTCATGTCGGAGCCCCCTACGAGTGTGATGTTGATGACTTTAAGGTTGTGCCAGCGATGGCTTCAGTGTTATGAGCCCATCCCGTAGTTTGATTGAGCCGGCGATGGTATCAAGCCCATCCCGTAGTTTGATTGAGCCGGCGATAGCATCCAACCCATCCCGTAGTTTGATTGAGCCGGCGATGGTATCAAGCCCATCCCGTAGTTTGATTAAGCCGGCGATAGCATCCAGCCCATCCCGTAGTTTGATTGAGCCAGCGATGGCATCAAGCCCATCCCGCAGTTTGATTGAGCCGGCGATGGCATCCAGCCCATCCCGCAGTTTGATTAAGCCATGGATGGCATCCAGCCCATCCTGCAGTTTGATTGTGCCAACGATGGCATCCAGCCCATCTCGTAGTTTGATTGGGCCGGCGATGGCATCAAGCCCATTCCGTAGTTTGATTGGGCTGGCGATGGCATCAAGGCCATCCCGTAGTTTGATTGAGCCGGCGACGGCATCAACCCCATCCCGTAGTGAGGGCCGGAGCCCCTGGTGATGGTGCACGCTCCGGAGAGTTGGTCAAAGCATGTTCCACGACCAAGGCAAGGTGCGCATGGTGTGGTGAAATGATGGACCAATGCAAGGAGCATGGTAGTGTGACAGAGAGCCAAGGCGAACGACTATGATAGTGGCGCGACGCATGGGCGCGGCGGAGTAACGCCCCCGGGCACATGTCATGGAAGTGGTGCATGAGCGCGGCGACGAGCGTCGTGGAGCAATACTTGGTGTGGGGGCACATGTCATGAGAATGGCGCATGGGCGCAGCGACGAACGTCGCGTAACAGTACTTGGTGCCGGGGGCACACATCATGAGAATGCCGCGAGGGCCCAGCGACGAACATCGTGGAACAATTAGTGTTGAGCGAGCATTGTAGAGAGGGCGATGAGTGACAGTGGTGTTTTGGAATGACCCTTGCAAGACAGAAGGGTGGCCGACCCCCTTACAAGAAGAGGTGGCCGACCCCCTTGAAGAAGAGGTGGCCAACCGCCTTAAAGAAGGGGGTGGCCGACCCCCTTGAAGAATGGGGTGGCCGACCCCTTTAAAGGAGGGGTGGCCGACCCCCCTTTGAGAAAGGGGTGGCCGACCCCCTACAAGAAGGGGTGGTCGACCCCCCCTCAAGAAGGGGTCGCCGACCCCCTCAAGAAAGGGGTGGTCGACCCCCTACAAGAAAGGGTGGCTGACCCCCCTCAAGAAGGGGTCGCCGACCCCTCAAGAAAGGCGTGGCCGACCCCCTTCAAGGGTTGAGTCCTTTTTCTCCAACAATTTGACCGTGCTAACGTCGCTACATTGGTGATGCTTGTGAACGTTTGAAAATGAGATGCTCCCTAACCGAGTGATGGCGTTGAATAATTGACCGTTGACTGGGTGATGTCGTGTAAAGTGGGTCCCTTAGCGGGCCCTGGGGTGTGACCAGAATAGGGTGTGAACATAAGCCCCCTATGTGCGGTGTGTGCGGAGGGGTAACCCGAGCGGATGTCGCACGCATAAATGATGTGGCTTGCGATCGGGTAATGGGGGCAAAATTGGAATGTTACGTTAACCAAAACATTGTGCTGCCCGAAAGGGCGAATTTGTGGGAAAAATAGAGTCATTGGGCTTTGGGGGGAAAAGTTGAGTTGGATTTGGAATGGGTGGTCCAGATTGAAGGTTGGTCCTCCCCTATAAATAGTGAAGGGGGGAAGGGAGTTGCAAAAAAAAAACATTTGCATCCTATCAGCCTAGAGAGAGGAAAAGGGAGAAAAAAAAGATGGCGAGAGAGGGTAAACAAGTGGCCGAGGGGTCGGCCGTTGATGGGGGTCGACGAAGCCAGGGGGTCGGCGCAGGTGGAGAAAAAGAAAGAAGAGATGAAGGGGGAAGGAGGGAGGAGAGAGAGGAAAGGGGAAGTGGGTTGGCCGATTGGGAGGGTCGGCCAGCCAAGGGAGTCGACCTCATCTGGGGAAAGAGGGGGGAGGGAAGGAAGGGAGGAGAGGGGAGAAAGGGGAGTGGGGTCGGCCGCACGGGGGGTCGGCCACACGGGGTGTGTGCCAGACAGGGGGGTTGGCCGCGCGATTGGGTGGAACGAGGGTCTCATACCCGTCGAGCCGATGCCAATTCCGAAAAAGGTTAAGCAGAAGATGTGGGCAAAGCCGCGGGGTGCGGCAGCTAGCACATCATGACCATCATGGGTCATGATGACAAAACCAGTGGTCGAGCCGCCGACAGATCAGGCCAAAGTTGCACCGGGTGGTGAGACGACAGTGCCCTAGACCTTTGATGATGGTGGGGTGAGATCGTATGATCCGGATCCAGACAAGACGAACACACTGTTGGGAGCGAAGGGGGTAGTGCCACCCGTACCTGACCGTGAGCTGTGGAGGGAGCTTGCCATCGGGGTGGCTGATGGAGCTTTTACAGTGCCGTGGAGTGGTTCGTCGATGGGAGAGGAGCCACGGGTGCCGTCACCATATGTGCGTGCTCCGAGCTGTGAGGAGGCGCCTGTGATGTCGTCGAGAACAAAAATAAATTTTATCATCAAAATTAAAAATTCTAACATTTAATTAAAATAATACGTACAAGTAGGTGGCGGTGGGCCATCGGGAATGCGGCGGGCGGCCGAGAATGCGGTGGGCCGTTGGCGGACAGTGCGGTGGCCTGTCGCAGGGGTTGCGGCTGATAGGCAATGGAGCAGTGGGTCAGTGGGGTGCAGTGTTATTTAAAGGCGCGCCTAGGCCTAGGCGCAGCGCCTTCAATAAGGCGCGCGCCTTGTGCGCCCAGGCGCTAGGCGCATAGCGGGGTGGGAGGCTCAAAGCTAGGCGCACGATGTGTAACCGTTCGATTTGGCTTCTTGTCTTCACGTGGACCGTTGATTTCTCTTTTAGTATTTTACCTTTTTTGTCTTTACCAAGTCAAAACACTTTTTTTAAGACTAAAATATAAAACCTAACTAATTTGTTAGCGATAAAACACTTTTTATCGCTAATTGCTCACCAACTACGTTAATCTTTCTGTGAAAGCTGTTGAAGACAGAGTACACCATGGCTAAATTAGGAGACCTAACTGATTTGTTAGATTCACTTTATATTGTTCATAAGGCCAAAGCTCAATCTTGAGAAAAGATTTGAATTTTTAGTCCCTATATTATGCCCATTCCCATTGAGATCGATCTAAGTTTTAAAAGTAGAATTTATTTTTATTGCTGGAAGCTTGTTAAATTAGAATGTTGGTATTTTATTTATTTATTTTTATATATCTTAATATTGCGCCTTACTTCGAAAAGGCGCGCGCCTTTGCCTAGGCTCTAGGGACCTTTTGCGCCTTAGGTGCGCCTGCGCCTTTAATAACTATGGTGGGGTGTGATGGAGGCCGGGGGTGGAGGGGATTGCGAGAATGATGGTGAGGATGGAGGGGGAAAGATCGGCAGCGATAGAGGTAGCCGACAGCGTGTTGGCAGCAACAGCACGGGGAAGGTGGCCGACAGAGTGTTGACAGCAACAGCGCTGGGGGGAAGAGAGAGAAAAGAAAGAAAGGAAAGCGACGACGCGGGAGAATAAGAGAAGCTATTTTAAGTTTCGAGGAAATACTTTTAGCAACGGACTTTTAGCGACGAAATGTACAAAAACTATAGAAAAAATATTTAGCGACGAACGTAACTCGTCGCTAAACTTTTGTCACTAATTTTATTTCCATAATTCCTCTGAAATTAAAAATTCTGGAAAAAATTTTGGCGACGTAAAATCCGTAAGTATTGATCCGTCGCTAATGTTTTCAGGGACAAACGACTCCATTGCTGAAAGCTTTTAGCGACGGACGTTTAGCGAGGGGTCAACACCGTCGCTAAAAGTATCTTTTTGACACTGAAAGGCGTCCGTCGCTAAAGACTATTTTTCTTATTGTGTTTACTCACAAAAGATAGTTCCCTTGTTGATTGCATCTTCTATCTGTATAAAGGGTCCTATAAGAGCTTTCAACAACGTATGGTAATGTCCAAAGATATAGCCAGGGTAGACTGGGAGCAGGCTATTCCTGACTATATTCACTTGATCTTCCTCGATTGGACGGTTCACCATCTGAGCTGCCTTATTCCTCTACCTCATGATGAAAGTTGATACAGACTCTCTCGATTCTTGCTTCGTGGTCTCCAAATCTCTCTGGATGATATCTATGTCAGTATTGTACTGGTACTACTTTACAAACTCTTTCACAACATCTTCCCAAGTAGGGCCTTGGGCTTAATCCAGAGTAAGGAACCGTCCACATGGGTCCAACGCCCACATCTACATCTTTACATGGATTTTAGGATCCCTGATCCAGTCAAACTTTATCCATCTCTGCTATCTTGAACTTGAGGGACAGTCTATCCTCGAGATTCGTAGTTAAGGCACTGAGGTCTATAGGGTCATCGGCTCTCCTCATCCTAGCAATCTGGGACTCGAGTATGGCTAACTTGTCTTTCCATTCTGATATAGGAGGATGTTTTGTCTCCTCTTCCTCTGACTCATACATCCAATCAAACTACGGACCTTTCTTTGTAATACCCCAAATTTTGTCTTTTCTTACGCTAAATTTTTTCCTTAAAGTTTGTGTTCTTTTCATAAATATTGAAAAAAGTGTGAAAAATATTTCTGTGGGATTGGGTCGAATGAAACTTGGATTCATTCCAATCAATTGAGCGGGCAGAAACATTTTGGCACGACTGAAGTTTTCTGTCGAATAAAAATAGTTTTCGGTTGAAAGGATATTTTTGGGTCGAATGAAACCGCTTTGCTTTGAATGAAAATTGTGTTGAATTAAGGAAGAATGGGGACTAAAGTTTTCAGTCGAATGAAAATAATTTCTAGTCTAATGTATAGTTTTCGGTCGAATGGGAAGTCCAGATTATTAGGAAAAGCATTTTGTGTCTGAAGTTTTCAGTAGAATGAAATTTATTTTGCATTGAATGAATAGTATAATTTTTATTTTCTTTCCAGCCTTTTTGTTCTTTGTTTCATTCCCTTTTTGGCGGAGAGAGAGAAAGAGAAAGATTAGAAGGCTTGGGAAGGTCCTTTGGTATTAAGGTGGTGCCTTGAGGTTTTTCTTGTCCAAAAGCTTGATTGAGGTAAGGGATTTTATCACTTTTTTGCTGTGGGAAGGTACTTTCAAAATCCGAAAACTTATGCTTTGTCCAATTCTATTCATCTTTATTGGTTCCCTTTGGGTGTTTAACTTTTGCTTTCGTTCATAACATTGTGTAC
This sequence comes from Escallonia herrerae, assembly GCA_033070095.1. Lineage (NCBI taxonomy): Eukaryota > Viridiplantae > Streptophyta > Magnoliopsida > Escalloniales > Escalloniaceae > Escallonia > Escallonia herrerae. The sequence goes on along the minus strand of JAVXUP010003379.1, from coordinate 24,379 downwards.
CTTCCTCCTTTTGTGCCTTAATGAGTAAATCTTTGCATTTGTATATTTGTGGCCGTCAATTTAAGATTGACAATGACTATGTGGAACAACTCTCAATTTGAGAGGGTCTGTTGGACATACGTTTGAGATGTTAGCGAGCAATAGACTCCTAACATAGCACACGTTTGATGTTTGTATGTTTGGTTCGACATATGGGTCTTATGACCAACATAGTCTTTGTATGTTTGTAGCATTCCCGTCATATATTAGCCATGTGTTATGGGATTACATGCTTAACTTTGTTGCTTCCATATGTGATAATAAGATATGGGTTACTCTTTTCCATTTAATATCGTCATTCGTCTCTGTTTATTTTGCTCGATAACCTGTCATTTTTCTACCTTACTGGGCTATTTGAGCTCACCCCTTTTCTTTCTACCTTGCCTTTGCCACAAGTGAAGGAGGTGACAACGAATGATATGGCATCGATGGAGTTTTGATATAGATTTTTGCATAGTATCAAAACCTTGTAATTGTAACTTGAATATCTTACCCGGATAGGGGTCTTTTGATTGTAATGTATTGGAATATTTGGGTTTAGCCGCTGCGCATAGAAAATCATTTTTGTAAGGGAATATTTTTTAGATTGATTTGCGATAGACTTTTGTTATGCAAAAAAGTTTTATGTTAGAAGTTTTAGTTACTCTGTTTATACCGTTACTTTTAGAACTACAATGGTATAACATGAGATTTGTTTTGCAGTCACGGCCTCCCACTTTGGGGCTGTGGTAGGGTAGGTATCAGAGCCAGGTTTGTCATTCTGTAGAATTGTGTGACCCTAAGTTTAGAACGTTGCGAGTTAGATATGCGACTAGAATGGTCTCTTTGTTTTATTTTATTTCGCAATTACCCTTTGTATGTTGTAGGCTGAAATGGTTTTATTTGGTGTTAGGATTACTATACATCCTAGACGCTCTAACTGCAATGCCAACAATCCTTACAATCCACTAGACCTGGCAAAAATATATCCGGACCCGTTACCCGAACCGTACCTGGGCCAAAATACAGGGTACGGGCACATGTTTTGAATACCCGTCGAAAATAGACCCGTACCCGAACCGACCCGTAATTTTCGGGTCGGATTGCGGGTTACCCGGTTTACCCGGTTTTCACTCGTATATAATAGTATTTTGTGCCCTAATCACATTCACTCTCTTTTTTCTTCCCACTTGTCACCTTTCAGACTCCCATCTCTCTCTCTCTCTCTCTCTCTCTCGCCGTCCCCTTCCTCTCTACCATCGCCGCCGCCCCTCTCAGTCGACCGCCATCACGCCGTCTTCCACCTCACTCTAACAACTAACAAAGCCACCGCCGATCGCCACCTATTGTCGGCCATAGCCTCCTCATAGATCTGCGACGTCACACTCACCTCCTCATAGATCTGCGCTGCCACCTCCTCACCGATCTGCGCCACCGCCACCTCCTCACAGATCTGCACCGCTCCTCCACCGCCGATCTAAATTGCATCACCACCGTCGATCTGAAGTTGCATCACCACCGCGACACTGCTATTCACCTTCGATCGACACGAATTCTGTGAGGAATGGAAGATTTAATTTTTCATTATTTATGCATGTGATTTTTTATTTTATTTTAAGAGAAGTGCATATGAATTATGATATTATGTATCTGTTGAAATTTAGTTGTAGTTGTTGTATTTTAGATTGTTAGTACTTAGTAGGAATAGGATTGTATATATATTGGAAATTTAATTTGCTTTATTTTGGATTGTGGGAGGGGAATGGGATATGGTATTTAATATTTCAGTTGATAAAATTTTTATTTTTTGGTGAAATGAGGAACACGGAACATGTTAGTTAGCTGAAAAGGCAAAAGAAAGCTAAGTTAGCTGAAAAAGCAAAAGAAATAAAAAAGAAAAAAAATAGCCCTAAATAGTTGGTATTTTACTATTTTATAGTAATTAAATTTTTTTATAAAAAATTAATATTTAAATTGTTTACCCGCGGGTAATACCCTACCCGCCAGGGTAGGGTACGGATCTTAAAAATGGCTACCCGGAAAAAATCGGATAAAATTTACCCGACCCGGTTTTACCCGTACCCGGCGGATTTACCCGTTTGCTAGGTCTACAATCCACCAAGAAATGATGGAGTTGTTAAGGCCATTGTACTGGAATTTCAAAAATTGACGAACCTAATTGCAGGAGGTAAAGGGTACCGCTCACCAAAATCAGAATAATGGGCTGAACGATGGTGTTAAAACTAGAGATGTGGAGAAATTTACAAAGTTAGTACCCACTTTTAGAGAGGAACCTGATCCGAAAAAGGCTGAAGCATGGGTGAACCAAGCTGAGAAGGTGTTCAAACTTTGGGACAGAAGTGATGAACAAAAGGTGGCATACGCAGTTTTCATGTTAGAGGATGAAGCTGACCATTGGTGGAAAATGGTCAAACGCACACAGAGAATTAGCGCTAAACATCCCATGACCTAGGAACGGTTTAAAAGTATTTTCTTTAGGAAATAGTTTCCTCCAAATATAAGAGATCAGAAGGTGGAAGAATTCTTAAAGCTAGTAAATAATGATATGACAGTAGCACAATATGAGGCGAAGTACACCTCATTGTCAAGGCATGCCTTGCATCTGGTTGACACCGAGAATCGTAAGGCGAGAAGATTTGAGAAGGGATTAAAGCGCAACATCAAGAACATATTGTTGGCTCTGAAGCTTCCAACTTATGACAAAGTGGTTGACCAGGCCAAAATTCTAGAGATGGATTACGGGGAGTTTCTAAAAGAGCAGGAGGAACAGAGGCACAAAAGAAGCCATGCAGAAGCTTCGAAAAAGAATAAGAATGGTGGCCAGAACAAGAGGAAAGTAACTTTACAATAAGGCATGCAATCGACTCAAAGGGGTACGAAGGTTTGCTATACTTACGGCAGGAATCAAGGGGATAAGCTCTGCCATCATTTGAAAAACTCTTGCTTCAATTGCAGAAAGGTGGGGCATTATGTTATGGAGTGCTTGTATACGAAGAAAGAGAGACCAAGGGAGAAGACTTGCAACGTACAGGCTCAAGGTGGCGCCAAGCCATCAACGGGGGATCAAAGGCAAAGGTACAAGGCCGTGCTTATACTTTGACTGCTAAGGATGCCATAACTTCTAACGACATGGTGGCAAGTACGGTTCAGATCGGTTCTCATTCATTTCATCCATTATTCAACCCTGGATCCACGCATGCATTTATAACCTCTTTTCTTGCGTGTAAGTTGGGTTCTGACCCACGACTTTTAAAGTCTAATTTGATGATTGATACCCTGGTGGGGAAATCTACATTAGTATCTACAGTGTACAAGCCTTGCTTGGTAAAATTTGAGGGTAGAGTGTTCCCCGCTGACCTTATAGCTATGGATATTCAGGATTTTGATGTCATTCTTGGTATGGAGTAGTTGTTTTCTTATGATGCCTCATTGGATTCTTATGCCAAAGAAGTGCATTTCTAGATTCCCTGGTCAATCCAAGCTCAAGTTAAGGGTTCTACTTCCATTGCTTCTTCATGCCTTATATCTGCCTTACGGGCTAGACGTTTGCTTCAGAAGGGGTGTTAAGGATATTTAGCGCACATTGTGCACACTCGTATAACTGTTCAAAACTTATCCATTATTCCTGTCGTTAGCGAATTTTCGGACATGTTTCCAGAAAACTCCCTGGTCTTCTCCAAATCGTGAAATTGAGTTTATTATAGATCTTATACCAGAAGCTGCTCCACTTTTTAAAGTTCCCTATCGTATAGCCCCAGCCGAGCTCAAAGAACTTAAAGTGCAACTCCAAGAATTACTTAAGAAGGGCTTCATTCACCTAAGCGTCTCTCCTTGAGGCACTCCCATTTTTTTTGTAAAGAAGACGGACGGAACGATGAGATTGTGTATTGACTATAGGAAGTTGAACCGTATCACGGTTCGTAATAAGTACCCTTTGCCACTGATTGAAGATTTGTTTGACCAACTTCAGGGAGCTGAATACTTCTCCAAAATTGATTTGAGATCGGATTACCACCAATTAAAGATTAGAGGGATGATATATCCAAGACTGCTTTCAGCACGAGGTACGGACACTATAAGTTTGTAGTAATGTTGTTTAGGTTGACTAATGCACCCGCAGCGTTTATGGATTTAATTAACCGGGTATTCAAGCGATACTTGGACCAATTCATCATAATCTTCATTAATGACATTCTGATTTACTCCAAAAGTAAGGAAGAACATGAATAGCATTTACGTATGGTACTTCAGATTCTGAGGGAAGAAAATTTTTATGCCAAGTTTGATAAATGTGAGTTTTTGGCATGAGAAAGTTGTGTTTTTAAGGCATGTGGTATCTAAAGATGGGATCCCCCTGGATCCATCTAAGGTAGAGGCAGTGTCGAATTGGGAAAAACCAAAAATAATGGAGAAGTTTGAAGTTCCTTGGTTTGGCTGGCTATTATCACAAGTTTATTGAGGGGTTTTCCAAACTCACTATCCCATTGACTCGGTTGACCCGGAAAAAGGTTAGGTTTGAGTGGTCGGAGAAGTGTGATTGCAGTTTTCTGGAGTTAAAAAAAAGATTGGTTTCGGCTCCGGTTCTTTCCCTACCTTCAGGGACTAGAGGATTTGTGTGATATAGTGATGCTTCATGAAAGGGTTTGGGATGTGTATCAATGAAGCATGGGCGAGTTATTACTTACGGCTCACAGCAACTCAAAACATATGAAGTGAACTACCCAACACATGACTTGGAATTGGCTACTATGGTTTTTGCTTTGAAAATTTTGAGGCACTATCTCTGTGGTGAAATGTGTGAGATATACACGGATCACAAGAATCTTAAGTTTTTATTCACGCAGAAGGAATTGAATATGCAACAACGTCGATGGTTGGAATTGCTTAAGGACTATAAGTGCACGATTTTGTGTCATCAAGGAAAAGCCAATGTGGTCATTGATTCTCTCAGTCGAAAGAACACAGGTACGTGTGCAGCTCTTTTAATTTCACGTAAGGAAATTCTTACAGATCTCAAAAGTTTTGGTGTGGATGTTTTGGTTTTCGGGATGGGAAATTTAATTGTGCGACCTACCTTGAAAGAAAGAATTTAGCAAGCTCAGATTTTGATTTAAAATTAAATAAGATCAGAAAACAAGTTGAAGAGGGGCAATAGCCAGAGTTCAGAATTGATGCTGAGGGGGCATTACGTTTCAAAAATAGATTATGTGTTCCTTCTGATGTAGGATTAAAGGAGGAAATATTGCGAGACGCGCATAGTTCTGGCTTCACAGTTCATCCAGGGAGTACTGAGATGTATCGGGATTTACGGGACGAGTTTTGGTGGAACGATATGAAAAGGGAGATAGTGAATTTTTTGTCGCTCGATGCCTTACTTGTTGGCAAGTTAAAGCGGAACATCAATGACATGCTGGACCTTTGCAACCTCTTACCATCCCTCGGTGGAAGTGGGAACGTATTGCCATGAACTTTGTGTCTGGTTTGCCTAGGACAAGGCAAGGTCATGATTCGGTTTGGGTAATAATTGATCGTTTGACTAAGTCAACTCATTTTATCCCGGTCAAGGATACCTATAGCTTGGAGAGGTTAGCCAAACTTTATATTCAGGAGATTGTTTGACTCCATGGTGTACCCGTTTCAATCGTTTCAGATAGAGATGCACGTTTTGAGTTGAAGTTTTGGCGTGTGTTGCAAAACTTCTTGGGTACTCGACTTGACCTTAGTATCTCTTATCATCCTCAAAGTGACGGATAGTCAGAGAGAACGATTCAGATTTTAGAAGATAGTTGCTAGTTAAACTTCAAAATTAGTTGGGGTGATCCATTGCCGCTTGTGGAGTTTACATACAACAATAGCTTTCAGGCTAGTCTTAGTATGGCCCCGTTTGAGGCCTTGTATCGTCGAATATGTAGAACACCAATTTGTTGGTTTGGGGTTGGAGAGGAGAAACTTTTGGTTGCCTTGGGACCAGAGATAGTAAAAGCTACATCGGAGTAAGTTCGTTTGATCAAGGATAATTTGCTAGCTGCTCAAAGTCGTCAAAAGAGTTATGCTGATAATAGAAGACATGCGTACGAGTTTGAAGTAAGAGATCATGTATTTCTCAAAGTGTCACCTTGGAAGGGAGTAATGCATTTTGGGAAGAAGGGCAAGCTTAGCCCTAGACTCATAGGACCATTAGCAATCTGCGGAAGGTTGGACCAGTCGCTTACTAAGTTACCTTACCTCCCAGTTTTCGCAAATACATGATGCGTTTCATGTATCAGCCTTAAGGAAATACGTGCCAGATCCTTCATATGTTATTTCGAATATGTTGAGATTCAGGGGGACCTATCATACGAGGAATGCCCAGTGAAAATTTTAGACCGCAAAGATCAGATTTTGTGCGCAAAAACTATTAAGTTAATTAAGGTGCTTTGGCATAACCATTCAATGAAAGAAGCTACGTGGGAACTCGAGGATGCTATGCAAGAAAAGCACCCTCAGCTTTTTGACATTTAAGGTACGTTTAATACCCCAAAATTTTTCTTTTCTTACACTAATTTTTTTCCTTAAAGTTTGTGTTCTTTTCGTAAATATTGAGAAAAGTGTGAAAAACGTTTATGTGGATTTGGTCGAATGAAACTTGGATTCATTCAAATCAATTGGGAGGGCAGAATCATTTTGGCGTGACTAAAGTTTTCGGTCGAATGGAAATAGTTTTTGGTCGAATGAATAGTTTTCAGTCGAATAAATAGTTTTCGGTCGAAGGAGTAGTTTTCTGTCGAATGAAACCGCTTTACTTGGAATGAAAATTGTATTGATTTGAGGAAGATAGGGACTAAGTTTTCAGTCAAATGATAATAATTTTTGGTCAAATGAAAAGTTTTCGGTCGAATGGGAAGTCCAGATTTTTGGGAAAACCATTTTGTATATGAAGTTTTTGGTCGAATGAAACTTCTTTTGCTTTGAATGAATAGTGTAATTTTCTGCTTTCTTATATATAGTCTTTTTATTTTCTTTTTAGCCTTTAGTTCCTTGTTTCATTCCCTTTTCGGTGGAGAGAGAGAGAGAGAGAGAGATTAGAAGGCTTAGAAAGCTCCTTTGGTATTAAGGTGTTGTCTTGAGATTTTTCTTGTCCAAAAGCTTGATTGAGCAAAGGGATTTTATCGCTTTTTACTGTGGGAAGGTACTTTCGAAATCCAAAAGCTTATGCTTTGTCCAATTCTTTTCATCTTTATTGGTTCCCTTTGGTTGTTTAACTTTTGCTTTTGTTCATAACATTGTGTACCTTCCTCTTTTGTGCCCTGATGAGTACATCTTTGCATTTGTATATTTGTGACCGTTAATTTACGAGTGACAATGACTATGTGGAACAACTCTCAGTTTGAGAGGGTCTGTTGGACATATGTTTGAGATGTTAGCAAGCAATAGACTCCTAGCATAGCACACGTTTGATGTTTGTATGTCTGGTTCGACATTTGGGTCGTATGATCAACATAGTCTTCATATGTTTGTAGCATTCCCGACATATATTAGCCATGTATTATGGGATTACATGCTTAACTTTGTTGCTTCAATATGTGATAATAAGATATGGGTTATTTTTTTCCATTTAATATTGTCATTCGTCTCTATTTATTTTTCTTGATAACCTCTCATATACCTACCTTACTGGGCTATTTGAGCTCACCCTTTTTCTGTCTATCTTGACTTTGTCACAGGTGATGGAATTGACAACAAATGATATGGCATCGATGGAGTTTTGAGATAGATTTTTGCATAGTGTCAACAACCTTCTAATTGTAACTTGAAGATCTTACCCGAATAAGGTTTGATTGTAATGTATTGGAATATTTGGGTTTAGCCGTTGCGCATAGAAAATCATTTTTGTAAGAAAATATTCTTGGGATTGATTTGTGATAGACTTTTGTTATGCAAAAAGCTTTACGTTAGAAGTTTTAGTTGCTCTGTTTATACCGTTACTTTTAGAACTATAGCGATATATCATAAGGTTTGTTTTACAGTCACGGCCTCTCGCTTTGGCTGCTTGACATTCTTCTTGTCATCCTTCTTCCCTTCTTCTTCTACTTCTCTCTTACTTCTCACCTTGGGGTTATCCAATTCCTCAGCTGTTCTGGATTGTTGTTCAGTTAGAGTGTTAAACCATTCTGAAGTTCACTAATAATACGGTCCTAATCAAAGATTTATGAGAATTCTTCAGCCATTGGAGTTCCTGAGAGCTTTCCGAATGAGGCTTAATACCAACCACGCTTAGCCTTAACTAAAAAAATTTCAAAAATTTAATTATACATTCCCCAGAGATCGAGCTGGCTGGCTCATACCCTATCAGGGGTGAAGGGAGTTTTTCTGTCTTTTTCGGGTGTTTTTTGAATTTTGGGAAAGAGGACTAACCGGATAACTGAACGGTTGGTCAGTATGTGTAGGTTTTTTTTTGGAATTTTTCTGGAGAATGAGGTTTTTGAATAACTGTCTGGTCATTCGGATGGATAACGGACGGTTGGCAATGGGTCGAGGGTTTATTTTTGGGAGTTTTTCTGAAATTATCTGAGCATGAGGTTCTAACTAACCATCCAATCATCTTGAGGGATAACCAACTGGTTGGTCAGTGGGTTAGAGTTTGTTTCTAAGATTTTTCTGGGAATTTCTTGGAGGATGAGGTTTTTGACTAACTGTCCACTTGGAAGCTCGGATAATCGGTCGGTTGGTCAGTGGGTTGGATCAGGGTATGAATTAACCATCTTTGGACTTTTTAAAGGTAATGCACATACTGACTAACCGTTCGGTTCGGAGCGCGGATAACCGGACAGTTAGTCAGAGTCTCCCTTTTCTTGCAAAATTACCAATTTAGTTTACAAGATGCTGCATGGTTTCCCTGCAAACATGCCATAAGCTAATACATGTATTTTTCGAGCAAAGGGCAGAACGCTGAATTGCCCGGGAGCAAATTTTCTCCTTTTAACATAGGTGTAAAGGTCATTCCTATCAGCTCGAATGCACAATATACCTCTCGCCTGTAACTAGAAAGTTAATAATGGGCGATCATGTATACAAGTATTAAATATACCAAGAAACTATGAGGAATCTTTAATACGAGGCCATGGAGTTGAGAGCTCAATCGAAAGTTCGCCTTATGACTAAGAGGACCAAGGTCTTCAAGTGTCTCTCTCGAATGGGTGGGTCGAGGTGAAACTTTCTTGTGTGTAAGGCATAGAAATAAAAGCACAAAATTACCACAGTATGCCACATTGTACAAACCATAGCATATAAGGAAAATACAACTAGTCCAAAAATCGATAAAAACTTTTCAAGTCTAGTCATCTTAGATTTTAGTCCCCAGCAAAGTTGCCACTATAACGAACCCCCTCAGAAAAAATCCTCTAAAGAGATTTTTAGAATCGAGTCGCCATCTTATATAATTTGAGGAGAATAAGAAAAACCTAAAAAAATTACTCAAAAGAGTCCAAAAGGAAGACTAATCTATCAAAACCTAGAGAGGGCTATGGGGACTAAGTTACGCAACGGAAAGGTATTAGGCACCCGCTCTGCCCTTTTGGTCACCACTTCATTTTTAGTTATTAATGGACTTAAAAACATGTAGCTTGTTAAATATGATGAAACTAACCGTAAGTTTATTTTATATTTTTTGGCTTGAACTCAACAATATGGATCAAGTGACCTACGTATCCGATAGGATTAATTAGAATCAAAACCATTGTAGTTTAACACTAATTCTACGGGGAGTAATCTATATTTCGAGACTTAGACTTAGGCGAAATGGGTAAAAAGAACTCTTTTTATTGTTTTTGAAATGTGATTACGGGGAAGGGATGACAATTTATATGATTTCTACAGTAAGAAAGCTGGTAAAGATTACCTCGAGATATAGCTTGCCGAGAAGACTCGGGGATGTTCTCTATAGGACCCATGATTTAAAGAACAGAAAACATCTTAGAATAATGTAGATATCAGACCGGACTTGACCTAAATGGGCTAGACTAATGCAGTTGGGCTGGACTGACGAACTGGATTTAATGCAATTGGACTGATTGAGACAACTAAACTAAACTAAACTGGATTGGAAAATTAAAATAGACTTGGACTAAATTAATTAAATAAACCTAGACTAAATTGATTAAATAAACCACATTACTAAGCCTATACTTAATAATGCCCTCTAATAAATAATAAAGCCCATTATTTAATTAAAAAAATGTCTACAAAAATAGGGTATCTACAACTATAAAATGCCCAAAGACTACTAATCTATTAAAAAACAGAGAAAATGATTCAGAGACCAAGTTGTACGAGCAAGAAGGAACATCATGAAACTTTTTTCAATCAGTATTGGAACATGATGAAACAGAAATAGAAAGATCCAAAAACAGCAAACAACATGAAGGAACAGACTCGTAAAAAAAGTGAGTGGTGCCTAGTTACGGTCATACTATAGCATACTTTTTTTGGAAAAGCAAACTAGACCTACTTGAATTGCACAAGGACATAAGTGTGAGTGCCACACCAAGACCTTCCTTTTAACAAAGTTGTTGCAATTCCCCAACCACTTGAGCAAGTGAGACAAAAGGCAAATGGTAAGAGAAACTAGGCAGAATTCAGATAGCAGCAAGATGGATTATCATGTGATGGTAGATGATCATAAAACTACCTTGTGCTAGCTCAAATGATCTTAAAGGATAAAAAATTTCCTTTGAAGTTTGTTGAAAAAATTTTCCCTTTAGTTCTCAAATCTAATCATATCTTTAATTGGTATCTCAACCCCTAGGTAACTTCTAGTTCAATGCAAGGAACCAAATAGCAGGACTAGGGACAACTGATTGCAATAGAAACAATTCAAGGCACTAAAATAAGAAGATGCCCTTCAGAGATTACAAGCCCTTGTTCCTCTCTTCAACTAATTGGACAGAGACTGCCTTCTTTTCTTCCTTGTAAAGACATTGTCATACATGTTAGACATCAATTTTGAGTTAATTATCAAAGAAAAGCAATTAATGTAGGCCTGATTAGCTACCCTCATTTTCTTGTGTTTTATTCATTTTTTTCCAAGAGGATTCGCTTTAGTGGGGACTCCACTGGAGACCAAGAATTAAGAGGACAAGACTTGAAAATGTTTCTATTGTTTTTTGGCCTTCTTGTATTTTTTTGTGGTGTTTAACATGTATATTCTGCTATACTATGGTAATTGTGCTCTTATTTTCCTGCCTCACTCATGCGCATGTTTTACCTAACCCGCCCACTAGAGGGAAAACGTTGAAACCCTTGAAATTCCTAGTTGCGAGGCGAATTCGATTGTACTATTAGCTCAAAGGCCTTCTACTAAAAGGACCTCTAGTTTCTTGGTATATAAAATGACTTGTACATGTGCTGGTGATCACCCATTATTAACTGTCTGAGTTTCGGGTGGGATATATATGGTACAAGTCGAACAGAGAGAGTGACCTTACACTGGTGTGGAACGAGAAACCACACACCCTAACCATTTTAATGTTCTACCCTTTTTTGGAAGAATTCTTGTTCTGGCCTATGGCATATTGGTAGGGAAACTAGCCAATATTCTGCAAGTTATCTGGTAATCTCGGAAAAAGTAAAGACTTTAACTAATTGGTCGATTTTTCACTCCAAACCGAACAGTTAGTCAGTAAATGCTATCTATGCAAATTCAAAATGGCTGGGTTATACCCCAAAACCTTAACTCACTAACCAATGGTTAGTCAGGAATATAATCCTCCTAAATTTTTTGCAGTCCAAAACCTTAAACCTACAGACAAACCAGCTGGTTAACCTACTAGGTTATTGGACGGTTCGTCAAGAATTTTGACAGCTCAGAATTGCCCAGTTGTCAAAACTCTAAACCATGAACAGACCAGTTAACACTGGGTAATCAGACGGATAGTTAGCATCATTACCTCTCCACAATTTAATTCATTGACCAAAAGGCCTTTTAGTCAGAAACGCCCTAACTAGCCATATCCCCCATCCCTATGGGGTTTAACCCACCAGTTCAATCTGTGTGATTAAATTTTCATAATTATTGATACAGCTGATGCTAAACGATCTCGGTATCAAGAGTCATCTGAGGAACTCACTCAAACCCCAGTGGTCGAAGAATACCCACAGTAGTCAGATTTGGTCCGCATTGTTAGAGAGTCAAAGAAGGATTTTCAGGCCAGTTTTGTAACCCTGGTAGATTAACAGACACAGAAGAACAAGGAAAGAACATGAGGATGAGTCTAAAGTTTGGAAGAAAGATTATAAGAAGAAGCCGAGTTCAATGACATTATGAGTTCAAAGATGTGGAAGGGAAACCCGTCGTACTGGAATAGAAGGACAAATTAGCTGAACTCAAATCCCAAGTTACCTACATGAGAAGGCAAATGACCCACTAGATCTCGGTGCACTCACCCTGAATCCAGAGGTCCTATTGTCACCTAAGTTCAAGATGCCTGATATGGACAAGTTTGATGGAACTGCAAATCCCGAAATCCATATTAAAACATACATGCTTGAGTTGGCACCCTACGGAGTAAACTAGAATTAGTTGATCCAGCTTTACCAATGTACCCTAACTAGAGCCATCTCTATCTGTTTCCTCACCATAGAAGAAACCCGAGTTTGAACATGGGAGGATATAATAAGGGAATTTGTGAATTAGTACCAATACATTGCCGATTTGGACATCACTCCTAGAGATTTAGAGACCACCAAGCCAGAGTCAAGGAAATTAATATCCACTTTTATCGTGAGATGGAGGAAAAAAGTTGCCCAGAGGGAGAATCTCCCTATGGAGGAAGGGCGAGTGAACATGGTGAGGAATAATCTGCTACTAGTCTACCGTGGACACACTTTTGGACACTACCATGCATCGTTTAAATATGGGGTCATCAGTGCAGATCGAGGACGCCATCAATAAGGTGACGATCTCCCATAAGACAAAGCCAGGATCTATCGAACTAGAGCCAGGAATTCTAATAATGTCTGAGCACAAGAAATAGTGTCAACAATGTCCGAGCACACAAGTAGTGTCCAGGGAAGCAAGTATTGAGCCCACAATGAAGTTTACCCCATTCAATTTCCCACTACCGAAGGTGTTTTAGCAGTTATTGAGCAAGGGCATGATACCCAAGTTGCCTCCTACCCCCACACCAATAGTGATACCCGAAAGATATGATGTTCAAGCTTCCTATGCATATCACAAGGGGAAGGGACACTCTACGGAGAGATGTATCACCCTCCAAAAAGCCATTCAAAATCTTCTTGACAAAGGCAAAGTTTTCCCTCCCACCAGACCAATGTCAGAAAAGAATCCTTGCCGACTCATAGGGTTAACGATATCAGTGATATTCTTCACGTGATAGATCCTTCTATGCTCATTACTCCAGCCAGCCAAGGTGTTCAGCCCATTTCTATTTTTGATTCCTTGGCAGAGTTTTGCGATATTATTTAATGGAAAGAGTTTATGGAAGTCAATGCCTTCATTGTGTAAGAAAATTATGACGAAGATAGGGGCTTTGTGTTTGGGCCTAATATCAATGTGTCGCATTTGATAAGATCGGGTCAAATTTACGAAACCTTCCTCAACCAACCACATTAGACCCACTGTTCTCCCAAGAGAAGAAGGTCACTCATGCCAAGAAAGCCCGGGATCATGGACAGCTCATAGACTTTTACACCATGTCTAAGGTCCCTATGATGAATGGATGTTTTGTTAAGGAAGGAGAAAAATGACATTACTACAAATTCCCAGAGCCAGTCTATAACACAGAGACAGGAAAACCGATGAACAGATAGAGAACTTTTATGATTATGAGTGGGTGAAGGATAAAAACTGCCATGCCTGGCTAAGCCGAGCAAGGAGAACACCTCTGACTGGATGGACTTTATGGAACTGGAACGAATGACAACATGTTTCAATGATATGCACATCCTTGTGCTTATCTTAGAAATGATGACAAGACTACTAACCACAAGCTTGATCACTATAGTACAGGGAGGCATATAAAATTAGAAGATTGAGTATGGACCGCTGGGTGTGGGGGAGATCACCAAGGATCGTTCTGATGATGAGACTGTTCCTGAACCAGAGGACCTAGATGCATATGTTTCTTTAGACAATCTAAATTTGCTTACCTACTATCTTTTCCCTAAATTTTAAATTGATAATATGATGGTTAATTTTGATTACTCTTTGGCTACTGATTTAAGTTATGATGAATCAATCGACACCTTAATGATGAATCATAACAAATGAACGAGGAGTAGAAAAAATGCTTACAACATGATGAAAGAAATAGAAAATTGAGAGTCTAACCAAGTCACGCCAGTGGCAGAAGAAACAATCAAAGTCAACATGGGCATGCCTGAAAATATGACAGAAATTAAAATAAGGGATAGCCTAGATGAGGGCAAGATAGAGGAAATTATTGCACTACATAGAAAAAATATATATGTATTTGCTTGGTCATATAGTGGCATGCCCAGTATTGACCTGTCGGTCAGTGAGGATCACTTACCCACTCTGCCAAAAATCAAACCTACCAAGCGAAAGCTCCATAAGTTGAGACCGGAGTGATATCTCAAAGTCAAGGAAGAAGTTATGAAACTCCTATATATAGGGTTTATCGAGGTCATTGAGTACCCCAAATGGTTAGAAAACATAGTACATATTCCTAAAATGACCGACCAAGTCCAGATGTGTGTGGACTACCGAGACCTTAATAGAGTTTCTCCCAAACAATATTTTTTCTTCCCATCATTGACTAGATCATAAGCAACAATGCAGAGATGAGTTGGTTTAGATTGTTTTGTGACGGAGCATGAGTTGGTTTCTTTCGTAGATTGCTTTGCGGGGTACAATCAAATAAAAGTAACTGCCAAAGATAAGGAGAAAATAGCCTTTACCACACCATGGGGCACAATCTGCTAAACAGTGATGGCCTTTGGATTGAAAAATGCCGGGGCTACATATCAATGAGCCACTACTTCTCTCTTCCATGATATGATCAACAAAGAGGTAGCATTGAATGTAAATTATATGATCATTAAGTCCAAGAATAGAAGATTATTAAACAGTGTGAGGCAATAAAACGTGAGGCTCAACCTATAGAAGTATGTGTTCTGTGTTACAACTGGAAAGCTACTAGGGTTTATGGCCCGTAAACGGGGCATAGATGTCGACCCAGATAAAATTAAGGCTACAGTGAAAATGCCCCCATCAAGGAACGAGAAAGAAATTTGAGGATTCTTAAGTAGAATCCAATATATCGGTCGGTTTATTTCCCAGTTGAGCATGATTTGTGAGCCTATATCCAAAAAAATTGAATAAAGATTCGACCAAGGAGTGAAACCTCTTCTACTCGGAAACTTTTGATAAAATTAAGCAGTACTTCAGTAGCCCCCCAGTCTTGAGCCCTCCATCACCCAGTAGTCCTTTATTGTTATACCTAACTGCAACTAACACTGCAGTTGGAGCAATGTTGGCCCAACATTTAAACAACTCATTAGTCAAGAGAGCCATTTACTATGTCAGTAAGAAGTTGACCAAGGGGAAGATAAATTATTCAACTTTAGAAAAGAAATGTATATTATTAGTCTGGGTAACGCAGATATGATACCCCGAAAAATACCAAAAATAAATCTAACAGTAAGTTTGATTAATTAAGGGGTACTATTTTTATTAAGTAGCAATATGTTGGTGATGATGAAGTATTCGGGAGCTAAATAGGGGGTTAGTGTGGTTTTGGGGGGTTAAAATGTAATTTTGAAAAGTTAAGGAGCAAAAATATAATTTTAAAAAATATGATGAACGAGATGCATATCTTTATTAAGTAGCATCCTTTTGATGATAATGAGGTGTTAGGGGACTACATTGAGGGTTAGGGTGATTTTGGGGTCAAAATATAATTTGCCAAAGTCGAGGGGTCAAAATGCAATTTTGAACACTTGACCAAAGTGCAAATTTTGAAACTTTGCAAAATGTGTCATAACCTGATGAAATAGGCCAAGCACGATGGCCACCTCCTTCTTGCTGTAATATGAGTCATGGTTAGGAATTATAAAGTATTGGGAGAAGATTATGAGGAGGAAAATTATCAAGAAAAGTTTTGGGGAGGAAAATAGAAATAAAAGGAAATGAAGAACAGCTGAAAATGTGCACAATAGCAGCCACGGGAAGGAAGGAAAAAGAGAAGGAAAAAAAGGGAAAAAGGGGGAAGAAGAAGGAGGGCAAGTAAAGATAGAGCAGAAAAGTGGAATTCAAACCCCAACGGGGTATGATCTTGAACCCAAAAGTGTGAAAATTGATTGAATTCATTTGAGAATATGGTACATATAATAGATGTATATATCTCTCTATATATTCAGTTATGTACGAATTGATTGGAAATGGAGAATTTGGGATGAATTCTTGTTGGAATTATGGAGAGATAAGACCCTAGAACAACAAAGAAAGAGAAAACGAATTAGGGTTTTGAATTGGGCTGGATTTTAATGGGTGTGGATGTGTGTTTCAGTGTGTTTTAATGTGTGTTCTTCAATTTGGTTCATGGGTTTGGATTCAATTGGGTTAGTTGCGAAATTGATGCATAAAAATGAGTTTAAGGCATGAATTAGGTATGTTATAATGTCTTTAAGTGATCTAAGTTGAATTTGTGAGAAGTTCATGCGTGATTGTTAGACGAGTGTGCCCAGGATGCTGCTGATTGAAGGAGGAAGAAGGTGAGTGTGTGTGCACGTGAAGGTGAAGTAGTGTGTATTGATGTGAATAGTGATTGTTTTTGTCAGTCAATGTGAAAATGAAGTAAACAGTTTAAAATTTGAATTTTTAAAAATAGTTAGGGTCATATTTATCCAAAGTGCAAAGAATACACCCTAGCTATTTTTAGGAGACCTGTACCATGGAAACATTTCAGATTTGTCCGAGGTTCGGAAGGGGGTGAACAAACGCGAGAAGTTTGGAACTTTATGGTGAAATTTAAAATATCAAACGAACGCAGTTTTGTGCAAAAATTTTATGAGGACTCTATAATGCTGAGAAGTTCCACTTCCCAAGAGTTCGGGTCATTCCAAAGTTGTTAGCTATTTTTGGCGGAACGAGCTTTTAAACACTCGGTTCGGGATTTTTGGGCAAAAAATTTGTAAAATACTTTTTAGCTCAAGAATGAATTCATGAGGCTTAAAATAGCGTTTTATAGCACTTTTGAGATTTTTCTGATGTCGGGAACAGATTTGGATCTTTTTAGTGATAGTGAACCGTCAGGGGGTATTTTGATAATTTGTCATGTTGACGCCAAATTTTAGGAAGCGCGTGTAATTCAGCGTTCAAAATGGTGGGAAGTGAGGAATGATGTTAATATGTTGAAATAATGAGATAGTGGCTATTGCTAAATCGTTGGCAAGCTAGGTTAAGGATCCAATTATTGGATCAGATTAACAAGCTGTCGTAAGACGCTATAAATGATTAAATGGGAAGGGGTAGAATTGGGAGTGCGTATATGTGGAATGATTTCTAATTAGTAGAGTATTATTCAACTAGGTGATGCAGCTCGTTGCGATCAGAGATTGCGAGTTGCTTCGGCTATAAGCCAATCTGGTAAGGACAATGCGGTTCTATTATACTAATTCATTGTTTTGATTAGCATATCATGTTGATTACGTGTTGTTGAATTCTTGTTGTTATGATTGGACGCCGGTAGTCCCCGTGACCAGTATACACATATTTGAATTGTGCTGTTGAGGACTTAGGATAGAATAAATTCCCTTTGTCCACCTTTTTGATGAAATTTAGCGAGGATAATGTGTGTCCTAGTATGCTATGATTCGATTCGATTAGCATACTTGAAGTTGATGATGATGATGTTGCGTAGGGGTTATTAGTTGGTTGTTGTGAGATGTTGGAAATTATTGATAGCCGATATCTCTTCTCTTTGAGAACACCATTAAGGACTTGTGGAAAACTTCTCCTAAGTCTGCTCTATCGTTGATGATGATGTTGTTAAGGTCGTTGCGTGTTGTTGTGAAATGTTGGCACTTATTAGTAGTCGACATTTCTCTTATGTAAGAACGTTGTTGAGGACTTGCTACAATCTTTTTCCAAGTCTGCCATGTTAATGATGTTACATTGAACTCTTGTTATTAGGTGTGAACACCGGTTGATCTTCTGATTCGGTATTCCTTGTTGAGCTGTGTTGTTGAGGACATAAGGTGGAATAAACTTTCCCTTTGTCCTCCGCGTTGATGAAGTCTCGTTGCTTGGTTGTAACGTGGTTAGGGAAAGCACTCTAAATGAGTTCATTGCTTGTTGACAGTGTCTCTTCTATTTACTTGAGACTAAGATGAACATCCCATAAAATGGGACATCAATATGAGGAGGATGGCCTGTGAAATATGATCACTGGCAAAGAGGATGTAGGGCGTGCGAGTCAAGTCTGTCATGTCTGGTCGAGTCTAGTCTGTCGTGTCTGAGTTGCATTGCATTTTATTTTCTTTTGATGTTAATGATTTTAATGAGTTGCATTTCGTTGATGTTTATCTTTTCAATTTTTGGTTTTATTGTTCACTTGCATAGTCAGTCAGTCTTGTCCATGAGGAGGTGGCAATAATGTTGTTCTGTTGGGCCTTGAAGCCATTCAGTCTGACGAAAGAAAACATCGTTTGACAATTATGCTGATGTTGAAAATTATTGGAAATCTTTATTCATTTCTATCGTTGAGATGATTATTATTCCTCCGAGTCTTTTGAATCATTTGTACACGATACTCCTCGTGTTGTCTTTACTGGGCGATTTACGCTCATTCCTTATGTTGTATTATGCAGGCTATAAGGTTGATCAAGGAGAACCTTCTAGAAAGGAAAAAGAAACAAGCTAGAAAAGTGGAGCAAAGGGATCAGTTGTGTGAGGTAAGATCAGCTAAGAATTGTGGGATAAATATTGAGTTGCGAGATAGGTTGTTAAGAGTCCTACGACTACAGTCATATATTAGGTTGTAAACATTCATGTTATTTGAAGACCTGAAAGTCTTCCGCTGCAGTATGATGTATGTTTGTAAAAAAAATTGTAAGGACGCATTTTGGAGCGTCTATTAATGATGTATGAGTATGAGGATGTAGTTTCTCTGTATTCAGCACATGGTTTTGAATGTGATTATGATCGATAACTCAGCCTGGTGATGTCACCAGGGTTGAGGGTGTTGCAGCAGAGGTTGCGACATTATTTTTTGGCATACCCCATCAAATTATTGGCCAGGATGGATCCAACAAAATACCTGTTTTAAAGGCCGCTCTAGTCCAAATGTGTAGCGAAGTCATTATAACATCCCTGAGATTCGGAGCTCCATCGCCCCGAACATCCAGAGCGTTAACCTACCACGTCATATCAAACATGTCAAATCCTGTTTCATGACACATACTTCAAAATATCTAGCTAGACATCAACTCAAGTTCTTCAAAATACAAGATTACAAAACTTCTTAACTTTAATTATTAAATTTTGGCTCTTTACAAACTAAAGTACCTATAGAACAAGTTAACAGTACCGAGGGGTCTTACCATACAGTAGTGATGGGCTCTTCGGAATCTCACCCAGACACTAAACCCATTCCCAATCATTCTACATCTGATTACTTGTAGAAGGGAATCAAATAAAAGGTGAGCTTTTGAGATCTGAGTAAGGTTGTTCAAGGAACAACCAAAATAATTAGAAAACGATTCAAAGGAGTCCATTCAATGATATTGTTTCAAAACCTTTCCACAATCATGAACAACTTGATAAATTCCAAAATGATCATAATCGGTCATGAACATATACCAAAAACGATAGAAGACAATCATAGACAAACACCAAAACAAACATTAACAATCATCCCAGTTTCCAAAATGAACATTAACACTCATGACCAAATACCAAAATGATTATTTGAAGATCATTTTCAAAGTCATTATTTTAATTAAAAAATAAAATGATATTTTTTTGAAGGGTTTCAACGCGAACACGGATACTTCAAAGGGCAATAGGGGAAGGGTTTCAGGCAATCACAAACAGTCTGATCACAATATGGGGAAGAGTTTGAACTCAATTCCCTTCAATCAAATAACAAGACATTCATTTGAACATCATTTTTAAAATAAGCATTATAAGATGCAATACAAGCAAATTCATAGATATTGATCTTGTGTAGAGGCAATACCATTCAAAGAATGCACTGAGTACACATGCGTGATGTACAACAACTAGCTCTTTCCATCTGTGATACCCCAAAATTATCAAAAATTAATCTGACCACAAGTTTGATTAATTAATAGGGGTTATTGTATATAGTAGTATTATGTGGGTAATAATTAAGTGTTAGGGAGTCAAATAAGGGGTTATTGTAGTCTTGGGGGTTAAAATGTAATTTTGAAAAGTTAGGGGACAAAAATATAATTTTTGAAAATATGTTGAACGGGATATATATATATATATATATATATATATATATATATATATATATATATATATATATATATATATTAAGTAGCATCATTTTGAGGATAATTAGGTGTTAGGAAGTGAAATGGGGGTTAGTGTGGTTCTGGGATCAAAACGTAATTTTTCTAAACTAGAGGGGTCAAAATGCAATTTTAAAAACTTGAGGGGCTAAAGTGCAAATTATGGAAGTTTGCAATATGTGTCACAATTTGAGGAAATCAGACCATGCACGGTGGCCACCTCCTAGTTGCATTAAGCTGAATCAGTTTTGAAAATGATAAAAAAATGGTGGGGATAAAATTTAATGCAAAGGAAAATATAATAATAATTTTGGGGTGAAAATTATAAGTAACAGAAACTCAAGAACACGGCTGAATAACAAGAATAGAGAGAAGCAGCATGAAGGAAAAGGGAAGAAAAAAGGGAAAGGAGGAAGAAGAAGGAGGGGAAGAAAAAGAAAAGGGGAAGAATCCTAACCTATCAGGGTATGAATCTTGAACCCTAATTGCCAAAATTATGGAATTGGATTGAATTTGGTTGAACGTATGTGACATAGATATGTATATATATGTTTCGGTTGAGTATATATATATATATAATCAGAGATGGAAAAATTATAATGAATTCTTGTTGTAATTATGAATTTGAGAGCTTAGAATGGAGAAAGAAGAAAAAATGGTTTGGGTTTCACATTCGGTGTGTGTTCAGTGTGTGTTTGGAGGATATACAGTAGGTGTTCTTCGGGTTTGAGTTGGGATATGCATTTTATGTGTTTAATTGGGTGTAATGGTGTAAATTAAGTGGGTTTAGGGCATCAATGTGTAGTTTGTAATGTAAGTAAGTGATTAAGGTGTGTAAAAATGAGATTTTCATGCATTATGTGAATGGTGTGCCTGGTGTGTGACGGGTTGAGGGAGGAAGACGAGTGTGTGTGGCCACGATGTTTTAGTGTGTCTAGCAATTGGAACAGTAGATGTTATTATCACTAAAAGTGAAGATTTAATAAATAGTTTACAATCCAAATTGCTAAAAATAGTTACGGTCAGTTTTAGCCAAAGACTTACAATGTGAAATTTTTTTGAATTTTTCTGAGGTCGGGAAAGGGGTTAACCAACGAGGGAATTTTGAAACTTTATAGTAAAATTTAAAATATCAAACTAACACGGTTTCACATGAAACTTTTATGAGAACCCAAGGATGATAAGAAGTTCTACTTCTCAAGATTTCGGGTTATTCAGAAGTCATTAGCTATTTTTGGCCGAACAAGCTTTTAAGCGCTCAGTTCGGACACGGATTCAGAATTTTTGGACGAAAATTTTGTAAAATACTTTTTAACTCAAAAATGAATTCAAGGTGCTTAGCGTTTTAAGATATTTTTGAGATTAATCTGGTGCCAGAAACCCCCAAGGGGTATTTTGGTAATTAGCCACATAGAAAGGGTATTTGGTCATTTTTTCTATAAAAAAAATTCAAAGGAATTTTTTGTCCAGAAAGGGGTATAAAACATCCAAAGGGTTGTTTGAAGCAGATTTGGGGTAGCGAGAACGGTAGTGACCATTAGGGACATTTTGGTAATTTACCACCCCAGGGGTGTTTTGGTACTTTTACCGTGTCAACTCTGAACTTCGGGAATGCATTGAATTGAGAATTTTGAGTAACAAGAAGCGGGGAATGGGGTAAATACCTCTATATGAGGGGTATCAGCACTTGTGCGATGCTAGGCTGGGTTAAAGACCCAGTTGTCGGTCGGAGTAACCGACCGCTGTAAAATATGGTAAATAATTGATAAAATATGAGTAGAATAATTGTGTATGTATGGTGGTTAGTGGATAACGAGAAAGGTCTTATTTGATTAGGTGACCCCCCTCGTGGTGGTTTGAATTTGCCGGGCTCATCGGCTAAAAGCCAACGAGGTAAGGATAATACGACTCTCCATATGCTACAAATTTGCTCCTCATGGCATACCCATCATTGATAATGTGTAGTATATTGAATGTTGTATGGTGGATATGAATTGTCGGTAGTTGTTGTGCCGATATTTCTCTTTGCGGGAAATATTGTTGAGGTTTGCGACTAGCTTGTTCTCTAGTTCACTCTATGCATATTATTGGTGTGTTTTCAAATTATCGTGTTGAACCCTGGTCGCGTGCATGATCGGAATTTCTTGTCAAGCAGCTGATTGACCGAGGACATAAGGTGAGCCCAATTCCCTTAGTCCGTCCAATTGTTGTGATTTGTGTTTTGACGATAGCATGGTTCGGGGATGAACACTCTTCATAAGTTCCCTTCTTGTGCTTGATGTCTCTTTTATTTATCTGAGACTGAGATGAACATCCCGGAGTACGGACATTATGTGAAAGGAGGGCCAGTGAAATGTAATCACCGACAAAAAAAAAGATGTAGGGCGCGCATGTCATGTCAATCGAGTCTAGTCAGTCAGGTCCGAGTCTGCATTGCTTTTGATTTTATTATAATGTTAGCGATTTTAATGGCTTGTATTTTATTGATGTTTAATTTGGTGATTTAGTGTTCATGTGCATAGTAAGTCAATCAGTCGGTTCTGTCAGTTCAGTTTATAAAATGTGGTGATAATGTTATTCTACTGGGCCTTAAAGCCGCTTAGTTTTGTTAAAGAAAAATATATGTTGCTTGATTGTTAAATTGATGTTGTGTTATCCATTGAACTCTGGATTCTTGATATCGTTGGGGTTGATTATTATTTCTACCAAGGTTGTCACTTTGTTGTACACATTACTCCTCGTATTATCGTTATTGGGCTATTTGCACTCATTCCTTACGTGCAATGTTTCAGGTAGTCAGGGTGAAGTAGGGAAAACGTCCAAGAAAGGGAAAGAGAAGGCCACCTCATCTGTGAGAAGAAAAGTAAGACTGTGACATCCGTATTTTGGGATTAGATGTTTTGTATAAAAACTTCCGTTGTGCTCATGTTGAGTTTTATGGTAAAAATATGATTTCGTGGCTACCAAAGATAGCCACAAACAAAAGGGGAATGACACCTCTCATTTTCAAGAGGTGGAGTCTGTGCATGAAGAGATAGTGGAGGGTGAGGTGGCATGGGGAAATGTTTACCCTGGACAGCTGTTGGAGGGAGAATCACGAAACATGCAAAAGGAATCACGAGATGACCTCAACTGTGAAGTCGTAGAGAAAAGAGAGAGGAAGAAAACCCAAGAAACATAGATCAATTTGGAGATAAATTGAGGAAGTTAGAGACTACCAAAGCTAGAAAAAAAAAAAAAAACCAACCTGCAGTGTGCGAAGCTGTGCGAAGTGGCTGATTGAGAGGGAATTTGAGGAAAATCCAGAAAGAATCTCGTGAAGGGCCAAACAGAGAAGTTGTAGAAGGGAAAGAAAGGAAGAGATTTCAATCAATACAAGGTATTTATGCCAAGAAGCGAAGAAGTTACAGGTCTGCAAAGTGAGGTAAAAATTAGCTTTATTTGTGTGTCTTCTTGGTGTTTTGGTATGTGTTGTTGATGGAAATTGGGGCTGAATTGATTATGTTATGTTACGATTTCATATTAAATGAAGTTATGGAGTTACATAGGTAGAAATGAAGTGAGATCAGATTAGTTTAAATGGAGTTTGACGTGAAATTAAATAGGTAATGAGATAAGTTAGTATAAAATGCATGTATAAGTGAAGAAAAAAAAAATTCTGGGCATGCAAATATGAAGAATGCAACTTGAAGTGTGGAAAGAGATGAAAAAGTGAAAATTTGATCCAAAAGTGATGAGCAGTGATTGTAAGTGTCGCTAAAAGTCCTAGTCTCTAATAGATTTCAAACTTTATTTTTGAAACATGGTTTTAAGATAGAATTTGGCCAACACAAAAGAAAAA
>JAVXUP010003378.1:0-72099 GCA_033070095.1 Escallonia herrerae | reverse complement strand
ACCAAAACTAAAATAAGGGGTTAAATACATTTTATTACCTCGAAGCTACACGAAAATCTCACATCAAGACCTATTGCTTTAATTTTTACACATCAGGGTGTGAAACACACCACACCCCCAACTGTATCATGGTCAACCACGCCCTGCCCGCCGCAGCACCACAAAACCCCCTCCCCCCATTTCTTCCCCAACTACTAGAGTCCCACCGTAAGAACCAGAACCACCACCACCACCCCACATCCCCCCACCCCCTCCACACCACCACAACCCCTACTCTCTCTCTCACTCTCTCAGATTCTTCTTAAACTCCCACTAGCCTTTGTCCTCCTCCTGCTACAGCCTCCTTTTTCGTCCTTCTCCCGCCTTTGCCTCTACCTCTTAATCAATCCTTCTCCTCCAATCGCCTCCTCCCATCGCACCTCCAATTAATGTTTTAGGCCACACCCTTCCCCATCACCCTACACCATAGGCCCATCGTTTCAGTCCACAAACCACCACACACCCCACTATTTGAGGCCACGGGGTCGACATTGATGTTGAAGACAGAAACGGTGATCTAGATTGAACATAAGAAGAATTATGGGGTGACGAGAGAATGGGTTTTTTGCCCAAATTGCAAGTAAACTGACGCTTTTGCCCGGAGGAAGGAACTGTTTAACTGAGCAACATTAGGTATTTGGATAGAAAATGAGTATAGATATTTACTAGTTGTCTAAATAAAGAACTTGAACCTTCTATGTAAAAGTCTAATTAATAGGTCCTATTCTGAGATTTTCGTGTAGTTCCAACGCACTAAAGTGTATTTAACCCTAAAATAAAAAAGAAAGAACATTATCTTTTTCATAAACTTTCAACCCAACATTTACCATATCATATTATCTTGTGAATTGTAATAATATTGTTTCTTAACTTATGGGGCAAAACTTTGTGTTTATAACGTATTTAGTTAGTTCGTGTAACAAAAGAAAGAAGTATACTCATTAACCAAATAAAAAAAGGACGGGTTTAAATGAAACTATTACCTTTTTTGTCACTAGCCAAAGTTACAAATATAGAAAAAAATATGTCAAGACTAATGGTCAGACCCCAACATTAGAGTCACAAACAAATAAATTATAGATCAAACAAAAGAAGGGAACTAAAGGAAAAAACAACCTAATCGTTCAAACTAAGCTACACGGTCACTAAAGGAGAGTGACAAGGCGTGAGTACGGACGAGAGTGTGTGTGAGACTGAGAGGGATTCCACGCCACTGAAGGGATTCAACGTCGCCAAAGGGATGCCAAATGGCGGAACTTCTCCTCATATGCTGCCCGAGTAGAGCGGAAATGAATTCAACTGGAAGAAGGGAAGATTTAAAGGAAACCAATCTGGGAGTTTGTGGGTCTTAGGGATTCAAGCCTCAATCCACATCCAATTGCATATTTGCATAGCAGAAAGGTATGCAACTTCGTATCTTCGCCATTATAGCACCCTAGTTTTGGGCAATCTCAATGTTGCGTTGACATTTTGCTGATATCTCAGCATTTTCAGCAAATCTTGGTGAGATATATAATCTATATACTTGACCCGGGGTTCGTTTCAGTTCAGTGGCATTGGAAACCGAGTCACCGGAAACTCGGTCGCTCGGCCAAGTTTTTGAACCATGCCTGCGAGAGTCTAGCATAAGGAGAGTGTTTAACAAATGATATTCACTGCTGGGATCATCATCTAGTAGATTAGGCTGTCAACAGTAACTTACTAGGGCCCATGATTATGGATACATGGGATGAAAATTCAGATGACAATTCAGAAAATCAAGTAGGCATGCTCGATCATTTTAAGGCATTATCCCAATAAATCAAGAACATCTTTTAAGGTAAAAGGTGCCACATCCACAATCACATGCACTAAAACCTCAAACAAAAAGAGAAGGCTGCAAAGTTGGAGTTAAACAATGAATACTCACTTGTTCACTAGCAAGAGCCAGCCAGATGCCAAGACCACTGTCCTCCAACATAAACTGAACGAGATTAAAAGGGCTGCAAAGTTGGAGTGTGAATTTTGTAGTGAAATAATTCCAGAACTTCCACCAAAATCCTTCTCGAGGACCTCTAGAACAAAAAATGTTACTTCAGCAAAAAGAATCTAACGGAATGGTCATGAAATACGGTGTACAAAGCACAAACTCACCACCATTGCTTTCACAATGAGTCACACGAAATGACGCCCATTCCACACAGACTGTCCTTGATGCTGTTCTGGAAATGGAATAGCTTGCTGTTGCTGCAGTTGCTCATGGTACAAATTCAAACTCTCAAAAGTCTGCTGATCCTGCCAAGCTTTATCTTTACCTTCGGAGTGCACTGCCATAACTTGCTTTCCTGAGAAGGGAAAGTTAATTGTCCCCAGAGCATCATTGCCATTACTGATGTACAGGGGGCTGGAATGTGATGACTCATTCAGAGATTGGCCGACTTGAGAGCCTTTAGTTGATGATGAAACCTGGTACCCATCCAGCCAGCTGTAGTCATCCATAACTGCATTTTGACCTGTCAAATCTGATCCAGAGAAGGGCTCATGTACTTGTTTAGGCCGAACAGAACTAAAACCAGGTGGAGGCCCAACGTGCCTAACAGGTTTCTGTACATAACCTTTTACAAAACTTGATGGAAGTGCTGAAGATACAGCCAAGGTGCCTGAATTCACTACAGTAGATGCAAAGTTGTCAAACTTGGTTTGCGACACCCCAGAAGAGGCGCTTGTATCAATCTGTGATTGTGTTATGGTTCCTGTGAGTTTAGCCTGACTACATGATACTCCCCTTGTGTTAACATCGACAGATTGTTGATTGGCAAGAGAAAAAGAGGAAGCATTTGATACTCCTATATCTTCTTGCATCCCCAATCTCATTATGTGCCCTTCTATCATGCTCATACCTTTCAAGCTGTTAGCAAGAGAAGCTTGTTGGTCCACTAACCACATAGAAGAGGGGGACTGATAAGATTGCAGATGCGGAGGGTAAGTATTAGCAACAGAAGGAAGCGGCTGTGAACCTGCATCAAAAGCGGTCTGCTCGAGAACATTACTCTGAGGAGCTAAAACAGGACCACCGTAGAACTGAGAATCATCTGCAAAAGCATGTTGGCCGGGGTCCACTCCCTCATGAGGTTTACATGTTGAAGCAATCATACCACTTCGCTTTTCAATCACCATTGGCTTAAAAACAATTTCCTCATCCTCCTCATCACCTTCCATACGAAGCTGTGGCTTCAGCTGAACAACAGCCGAATTTGTCATTGATTCAGTCAAAATTTCTTGAAAACTATCACTTAGTGCAGGACTGCCTAAACAGGAGGCGGCTTCTCTCATTTCTTCTGGATTTTGAGGCTCAACACCAATAACAAATTTCTTCAGCTTTAAGTCAAAACTTGCTGTTTTTTGGTCAACCCTAACTTTATTCATTAAGGCCATTCCTGCAGCTAAAATCCTTCTAGCACGAGCATTTTTCTCCTCGTTACAGTCATTTCCAAAGCAATGTCTCCTTGAAAAATCCAAACGGCTTTGTACAGGTTGAAGGGGCAAGAATCCTCTTAACTCAAAGTCTTCCCTCATAGCAAGCCGATTTTTTATCACCCTTTCGTCATACTTGCTCATATTGGAAAAGCAAGCTTCTTCATCATCATCCATAAACGCCAGCCCATCAGACAAGAGCCTATTCAATAATGATATGAAATGGCTCCCAAAACTGGACCTAACAGCTGCTTGTTTGTCATCTTTGTCATTGCCTGATGCGAGATCAGGATTGCAAGCCAACCATTCCAGAAAAACCAAAATTCCAGGCAAAAGGTAACTAGAGGAAGGATCAGACAATTGTACACATCTCATTAATATATGCTCCATCAGCTCAAAAACTGCAACGAGTGCATCCTGGAGCACAATTGTACGTTGTACAATATCTGCATAACTTTGACCATCAGGCTCCCTTTTCACATTGTAAACTGTAAAGATAAGAATGGAAATAAGCCTAACAAACACAAGGCTATTATCAACTGCATCTGTGCCAAAATTCAGCTCCTCTTCTCGCCCAGATGTAAGAAGCGCACACATAGCATCGGTAACTAGAGAAAGTACATCTCCAAATGTTTCCAAGCTGGGGAACAACAAATGATAATATTAGGCACAAATGATAGAATTAGGCCCACTAAATTCCCAATACATATGATCTTACCAATATCCAAAATAGATACCTTGTGCGAGTGAAGAGAATGCCAATTAGACGAACAAATCGAGTGCAAAAGTCTTTGTATGTCTCATGGATGCTGGTTACTCTTCCCATTCCAGAGTTGGCATTATTATTAATCTCCTTAGCTTGATGTCTAGCCTCAGCTTTTGCTCTGCTACTCCCCCATGCGGGTGATTCCTTAACAGCAGAAGCTTTAGCATCCCCATGTAACTGAGAGAAATTTAGACGATTCTGCAAAGAAGTAGATCGTAAATATATCTGCAAGACTAATGCCTCAGGTGATATTGCAATATCAGAAGGGAAGATATATTTGAGCTCCAATTTAGCCACTTGAGCACCACTTTTGTCGCAAAGTGACTATTTCGACATTTGTAAGAGCTTTAGCAACAGATGTGGAGCTCAGATATCGTCTCCCTATCAGCAAGTATGAATCCTACGTATTTGACATAATATGCGGCCCCACAGCTCAATCCAGATTAACTTCCACAAGCCTGAATCCCCATAAAAAAAGTTCTAAGCCCTTATCGCGACCTAAGCAAGAATAGTAAACAATTGAAGGAAGGTGCTGGGTGGGGAACAACAGCATCTTGCAGAAGATGCAACACAAAATCATTATGAACTTTCATCATATCGAAATGGAACATGCACTACAGATAAAGTAACTACAAAGCACAGTTATGTTCCATTAGAAAAAGTGGGAGGAGGAGGGGACGGGGAAATTTGTTACTGACTAACAAACAATAATAGAATGAAGGACGTCGTCTCATGCTACCACCTGTATCATTGATTCCGGGGATTTACATTAAGTAAACAAGGCTACAACCTAGCAACACTGGATGGAACCAAAATAACGGCAGATTCAAGTCATCGTAATCGATTTGCAGGCAATTCATTCATAGACACATCATAAATTCAAGTCGGAGTAGTGGACATACTGCAGGGGCCATTACCTGACAGAGCATTAGAAGCCCTTCCCATGGCGGTTTAACAAGAATTGGGGCTAGGATACTACTGAGTAATACATAGTATAACTCTTTGTGGCATCATTCGCACCATGCTTCAGTTCATTCAAGAGAAGGCCAGCAGTTATGCACCTAGTTTAGACCTCTGAGCACTCTTAATAAATAGGCATCACAATCATTAGTAGTCGTCCTTACAATTGGACAACTGTCAAAATGCTCACAGGTCTGAACTGGACTAGAAATCTGCCAACCCTCTTATCTATAAGAATTTAATTGCGTTAAACCCTTTTGCCATCAGCTATAACTATTCATTCCGTGCATTGAAAAATAGACGATGTTCCCCCCTCCATAGTTTATCCACAATCCCTACAACTTAAAAGCTAACAGCAGATGATGCTGCCTAATGGCCCACCAGATTGTTTCTACATGACAAGCAAGTAAGGAAATGAACGCCAGCGCGTCACATGTTACTGTTAATGAAAAATGAGACAAGAAAGCCTCAGATAATGCAAAATGGTTTTTAGCAACAAAGATAGTGGAAAAGATTGAAATAACACTACTAGACATCTAATGCAGATACAGGATGTAAAGTGCAGTTTGTAGAGCTCAATAATACCTCTATACTTAAGAAGCTAACCAAAAAGTGATTACATGCACAGAATTAGTGTTCGACTCAACAAGAGCAATATAAAATGCACGATGCAGGTAATAGTTGTTAAAAGCCTGTAAATCGATTTGGAACTGTCACTGAATCAAAGATGAACCTAAATACCAGAGTGAAGCGGTGAAACTTTAAGTGAATCTGTGGAAATATATCAAATTATAGTGGATAGTATATTTACTAAAACCTGCTGCTTTTGCTTCTTTGTTTTTGGCCTTTGCCCTACTTGTTTGTAAAGTAGGAATCCTGTTCACTTCTGTGCTTAAGTAAATAGACGAATTTAGAGCAGGCACTCTTTTGCGTACATCTGGATACAATTTATCGGTGAGGACGTTCATTGTCCCGAGAGTAATGACACATACATTGCATTTGTAAATTTTTTAATAGTTGTTTTTG
The DNA here is from genome assembly GCA_033070095.1 of Escallonia herrerae. Lineage (NCBI taxonomy): Eukaryota > Viridiplantae > Streptophyta > Magnoliopsida > Escalloniales > Escalloniaceae > Escallonia > Escallonia herrerae. The sequence goes on along the minus strand of JAVXUP010003378.1, from coordinate 65,855 downwards.
GTGCAAAATGCTTAAATGCTTGTGTATCGTCCACTATCTTTTAAGGACAATGGAAACAAAACTTAAGATTTCCAATTCGAAAATGAGTCGTAAAGTTGGATTTGATTCTAAATTCAAATATCGACTTAATAATTGAGACAGATTCCCCAAGAAATTGCAACTGCTTGTTATCGTAACATGAATCTATACTCATTGGCCACTGCACACTGTTTAACGGATCTTAAAGGACCGAAACAATCAAGTGCTTCTAGAAGTAATTCAAACCAAAAGAGGAGAAAATAGTTTACACTAATATAGCAATACCTTTTCGAATGCCACAATTAAATTCTCTCCTGCAGTGGAAAAGGGACTTTCAACTGCCAAACTCCGAAAGTACCGGTAAACAGCTACCAACTCATCCCCAGAATAGGTAGCCAATATGGCAAGCTAGAAGAAGACAGTAAAAACTGTTATTCGGCTAATCACAGTGAAATTTAAATAAGGAAAAAACAAAAGAACAAAAATGCTAAAGCATGGAGAAGAACAGGATAGCGGAGAAGAAAGAAAAGGTGGCACTGATTGCTAACAAAATTATAAAAGGAAAAAAAAAACCTGATGATGGGGATTCCCACTGGATGGCCAAAGGGAAGCAGCTTGCAAGTAGTAACTTGAAGCTGCTGCATAATCACGACATTTGGAGTCACCCTCTCCATACAATCCTTTGTAACGTGCAAGGTCACCCAGGTATATCAAACAACGGTGGCATGACACCAAACCCTTCTTCATCTCAATGGATCTTTTCCCATCTTTCTCCGTAAAAATTTGATTCTCTGAATCATCTGAGAAATGCCCTATCGGAAGCCGATATTTTGCTTTGGTTTTCAAAATCAAATCATGGTAAAATCCAGTTGCTTCTGAGAGGAATGTTTTAAACTGTAGGCGTATTTTAGTAACCCGATCAGGTCGAGTAGGAACTTTCCCATTCTGAGATGTGGCTGAGCTCACGGGAGCTGAAGCAGCAACGACATGTGCTCTGAATTCCTCAATTCGCCTATAATGTAACTGCCACAGAGCATACTCGATATTGTGCTGTTCAGAAAACTTGTGGTCCTCAAGAATTATTGCTTCATAATTCTCAAGTATTTGTTGCCATGCATTTGGATCTGACGGGACCCTTGTTTGGGCTGACTTACGGCGCCTCTTCTCCAACTCAATATTCTGCAGAGAGCCCAATATTCAAATTACTTGATTACCATAATTAACAGTTTAACAAAAAAATACAACCCCAGTGGTAGGACTGTTGGGCTTTTTGTTCATGGATTGCACCCCTCTGGAGATTTTTCAATAATACTTTACTTATAGAAAAAAGGATTTCATTAACCAACTATAAAAAGCATGTGCATGAAATAAAGGAAATAGAGGACGATTGTGTGGACAAAGTCAATCTTTTTAACAAGATGAATGTATGTACCTTGTCATAGAGACGTTGAGCAAGCTCCCACGATGGAGGAGCAGACATCTTATCCATCTGTACAATCATCATCTATCAAAGCATGTTTGACAGGGCCAACTTAAATTGACCTACACAAAATGGAAATATAAATGCATCAGTAACAGCTCATAGACATACAAAAATAAAAAGGGAAGAAAAATAAAAATAGAAACATAAAGAAACTGCTTTCCCCTTGAAAGATAACCTGCACCATTGAGGCAAAGGGCATAGAGAAAAAAAGAAATATTGGCTGCAAAAGTTCAAGCACGTGAGGTTCGCAACCATAAGCACTGAACAGGCCCAAAGTAAGCTGTTTGTCATGCTAACAACTTGGGCTAAAGTAGGTGAGTGAGTTCAATCAACTAAAGGCGCAAGAGAGAGACTCCACATAAAGTCAACACCTCTGCCATGTGGTCAAATTAAGCACTTTGTAAGTGCTTCGGATCCTGTTGAAATCAAAATGAATGGCTAGATATACGTAATATTCGCTTCCAATTTGTCGCAGCTCAGTTTGGCCAGCTTATAGCATAAAACCTGCGTTTGTTTGTTGTGTTTTGAGCCATGACCTACTGGGTACAACACTCCTAAACCAAAATAAGCTACAATTCAGATTCTACCTCAAGAGGTGCTTTTCAAGCTTTTCAGACTACCCCTCATTTGTTACACTTGTCGCGCATCACAAATTGGTGCTTTCTGTTTCTCCTTCCTTGTCACAACTTCATTTCATTTTTTCCATCTCATTCAATATTGGATTTAGATGATTCAAGTTGTGTTCAACTCAAAATTGAATTCTCTTTCATTTAAGATACACGAAGAATATATCTAGGTGTTTTTTAGGTCATAAAATTCTATGAACAATGTAGTTTAATATACAAACCAATAAGTAAAATCTTGTTGGGTATATTTGTGATTTCAACTCTAAGAAATCTGATTCTATAAGTTGTAAAAAACGCTATATATCAACTTACTGGTTAATGCTTAAACATATTTATTCCATAAGGTGCTTACAGAAAAAGTAAAAGCTGTGACTAACAAGCCGTAAAACCATGCTTAAGCTCATGCCGTTGAAACTGACTCAATATCATCAAGTATGACGGTATATGATGACAAAAATCCTGTAAACCCGATACTGCGATCAAATCACTCAACACAAACCCCAAGCCTAATCCAATACATCCAACCCCTACTTCACATGAACTCGTGCATACGATATACTAAAGCATATATAACAGCAGTCACAAAAAGTTGAATGAACAGTTTCTATGGCCCCTTCATTAAATAGAGAGCTATTAAGCCACAAATCGGAGCAATTAAACGTCAGAAAAAGCACATACCAAGCGAGGTGAAGGGAGGGAACTAACTTAATATGTAGAATCAATCAGATCTGCGGATAAATCTAAGTTTCCTTGCCTGAGATATCGACATATGCACATGTCTAACGTTGTTAAACGCCAAAACTACCGACCGAGGCACGAAAAAATAGGGGAAGAAATCTAGGGTTTGGAGAGTCCATACTGGGATGGGATTTGGTACGCCGGCCTTTGGTGTACCTGGAACTCACCATATCCAGATCAGTACAGTATCTTTCCCGTCCAGTTAGTCGAGCGAAATTTTCTCACGCGCGGAAGAGGGAAGTGAGGTACACTCTCGTAGCGGTGGAAGGCCCGGCTAGTCGCAGTTGCCGTGTTGCCTGCCGGCTGGCTTATTGCGTGGAATGAATCTTATTGCGTGGAATGAATCGATCACACGCGCGGGGGGTGTGTGCTAGAATCTTGCTGCTTTTTCAGGTACTAACAGGATTTTAACAAGCAGCAGTAATAAGTGTTTTTTTTTCTAATTAATATTATATATATTTAAAACTTAATTATCAATATATATTTTTTAAAAAAATTTATTTACTCGCATACCACGCTTTTGAAAATTCCTGTTTAAAACTAAGAAATAGCGATTTCTACCTTGAAATCGTGAAGTAGAAATCGATATTTTAACAGCGATTTTCAAAAGTGTAGTATGCGGATAAATAAGTTTCAAAAAAGAGTAAATTGGTAATTAAGTTTTAAATATATATTAATTAGAAAAAAAACTCGTAGTAATAATCGTTTGAACAAACTTGGGCTCTTACCTGATTGTAAGAAAGTTCCTCAAATCTCTTGTATAGTGATAATTAATAGTCGCTAAATCTTTCTAGTGACTTTTCTTCTAACACTTTTAACGACAATTATTAGTAGTATTTTTTTAGCGTCACTAAATAAAAGTCAGTAAAAATATTTAGAAACGATTGATTGTCGCTATATAGGGGGTAAGAGGAAAATTCTTCCAACCGGAGTAGCAGCCAAATTTTTTCTAATCATTTGACTGTAATCACCTACATATAAACACTTGTATCATTTTGTCCTTATTTCCAACTTTTTTTTCCATGAAGGTCAGGGTTGTATTATTCTTCTTTCCAACTTAATAGTTTTTTGTTTGCTATTTATCGGCCGATAAATAAGTAGGAGGTTGCAACGTATGATATTCTATGGGTGAAAATATTGCCTTTAATATTAACTTCACAATCTATTCTTACATTCCTCTTAAACTCTGGCTTTAATTTTATGAGCCAACTAATTATAAATTCACTAACTTTTGGTCAATGTAAACCAGCACCCAAAAGCATTACTGTAAAAGATTAGACAAAATAAAGCTTCAAGTACCAAAGCACATTTTTTCATCTATTTAAGTTAATGGGGAAACCATCAAGGCCTTATTGTATAAACACAATTTTTCTCTTCTTATCCTTTTATCGTTGTGATGCCAGGCATTGTCGCTGAAATCAAATGAACTTTGAAGTTGAGCACAATTTTGCAAAGAAATAGCCCTATCGTTTCACCTCGAGGACTAATTGAATTGTTGCGAGCATTGGGGATAAAATAACCCGTTTGATTGAGTAAAAGCCATTATCTTTCAAAAAATGAATTTCTACCCAAAGAGATCCTAACACTTGCCTTGGATCAACTTCCATAAGATTAAAAAGGTCCGTTGAGCGTTGCAATCTCGCAAGCAAAACTATTGGTGAGCAATTAATTATTGAAATTGATCCAACCGACCATCCAACTTATCACGTACTGATTTAAAAAATAATCAGTTCGTTTGTGTTTTCCAAATCAAATGTTAAATGCGGTCGGTTTGGTATATTTTTTCTAAAACCGCTTGAACCCCGATCAAACGATACCTTTTATAAAAACAACTAAAATGTATTTAACTATAACTCGACCAGAGTCAGGAATTTAATATATACCCTACTCATGATTTAACCACCAACATTGATAAGAAACTACACCCTAACTTTAATGGGTAGGCTCCACATTATTACTGACCATGAATACTATAAAGGTCCTAATCAATTGATAAGTCCAAACAAGTCCAAAGATGACTGCAGCCCCAACCTATCAACTAGTCCAAACGGATATGTTTGATCTATCCAACAAATCAGTAAACCATTAATACTGAAGATGTAACACCCAAAATTTTATTTATGTGAAACCTCATATAAATTTTAATTAGAATGGTATTACGACTTTGAATTAAATGATGGGACTCAGAGAATTGTTTGGAAATACTTTTAGACATAAATTTAATTTTTGATATTATTTAGTCGCTAATGTAATTAGATTAGACATTAAAGACATACTTTGACTTTGATTCGGACTTTAAGTTGTATCAAAATTACATTAAAAAGTATATAAGTATGAGGAAGATGTAAAAGTCTTGAGATATTACATGAGAGACAAAGGAGAAGAAAAAGATAAAAGGCTTTTCGGTTTCAAGGATATAGTTGTGATTGATTTAAGTCACTTTTTTTTAGGCAAGGGTTTTCTCATGCATTTATCTCATCTGAAATCTAAGTATTGATCTTTTCTTCAATTGATTTATTATTTGAAAGGGATTCATTGGTGCTCTAGAACCCTAGTTGTGTTCTTTATTATTTTGCTAAATAGATTATTGACTTTGATTCACAATGTGTTGTTACTAATTTTGCAGTAACTTCAAGAGTCCATATGTTCTTCGTTCTTTGTCCAATTTATGTGTTATTATACTTTTTGAAAACCTCAAAGAGACGAATACAACTTGTAGTTTTTATTTTTTTTTCAAAATATTACTGATTGATATTTGAAATCAAACCTAAATATCTTTACGCTTATATTTCTACCAATTCAAGTCAGCCAATTTCGATTTACCCTATCTGATGCGTTTCTCATTGGATTTTAATGTTCTTAGACATCCTGAGATCCTTGAAGAGTATTCTTTAATTTTGTAGTTTAAGATTTTATCAGAATCCTTCTGATTCTTGATCGAAATTGATTTTGAAAGTTATTGGTTAGTGCATACTTTGTTGTTTTTTACATTGTAAATTAGCCCACTTAGATTTACTCTATCTCACTTATTTATCATTGGTTTTTGATGATTCTAGACATTTTGGAATTCTTAAAGAGTCCTCTCTAACTCTTTAGTTTTATATTTTATTAGAATCCTTTTATTTCTTGATCGAAAAGAGTTTAAAAGTTTTGGACAGTATGGAAGAAGTAGTTTTGGCACATCAAATCATCTTACTTTGACTTGCTCTAATCTCATTAGTTTCTTATCAATTTCTAATGATCTTATACACTTTGGAAATTGCAACAAGTATTATTCAACTTTTATGTCTTGGGCTATTATTGAGCCTTGAGGAGTGTATCGGGTTTTCTGGCTAAGTTTGACTGTATGCAGGATTCGCTTTGGTTTGCGTTATTTTGGGAGTAGGAGTGAACACTATTTGGGTAGTTAATATTGGGTTTATAGTATCATAGTGTAGAGTGTATTTTGATAAATGATTTCCCCAATTTAAGTTAATTCAAAGGATTTTCGATTAAGGTTGCTTAGCTTAGCATAGCTTCGGACCGAGATAAGGAGTTCTATTTGAAACCCCATTTTTATCAGACTGACCTTGCATGTTTTATTCTGATTTGTTATCGAATTTCATTGAACTCTGATATTTTGTTTAATTGTAATAAAAATGTGTTGAGTTACCCATGAAACCCTATCTTGAACCTTAAAACGATCTTTTGAAACTCTCATTGAATGCTCATATGGTTTGTTGATTCAAGCATTATACAACATGTTGAATCATGTATATTTCTTCTAAATATTGATTGGAGATAGTAAATCTAAAGCATTATAAGGATGGTTTATTCTGTGGGTGTTATAAGGTTGGTCTGTTCTGTTTGGGTTGCAACTAATACCCAAGTAGACTAGTTTTATACATATGTATATGTAGTCTATATTTGTATCTGAGCATTGCCGGGATGGCTTTCCTATTCTGTATGCTCATGTTCAATATCATCTGCTTTTGTTTTTCGATATCTGAAATAATTTGAAATATCTATTGATTTGAGGGATTGAGTTGATACTCTTCCCTATACATATAACAAAATGATGTGGTCTTATTCAAAAATCGTTTTTTTCAAACTCTCATTTGACTCCATATATATAATCATTCCTTTCGTACAATTTGAACTTTGATCGACCTTAATAGGCTCTCAAAAGCTCACTCTTATTTGATTCCCTTCTGCAAGTAATGATCATTAGTAGATTGCTTGGGGTGGGTTAAAGCCTAAGTGAGAAGCTGGAGTATTTATCACTATTTTAGTTCATAAGAACCCTGAGTTAGGGTAAACATTGTTTAGCCCATTCTATAATGAGCTTAATTAAGACTTTTCATTTATGACCATTTATTTTAAGGAAATTGAGATAATGCATGAATTAGAAGCTCTGATACATATTCGAAGTTGCTTGTTGAATTTAGGGGTCTATGTCAGTAAGTAATTAATGGAGCAAGTGAGTGTTTAACGCTCTAGAAGTTTGGAGTGTTAATGCTTCGGGTTTTCGGGTCGTTACAGAACAACTAAAATTGAACCCTTCAACTGCTATTTTTCTTTTCTTTTCAAGCAGATGGTGACTGATTTTGATTTTGTATACAGCCTTTACCGAAACCATGCTCACCCATAACCACTACAGCCACTTTCAGTTAGGGTTATATCAAAATCATGTTTAAGCTAAACATGGGTGTTTTCGAGCTTAGTTCGCTAATATTTAGGCACTTTCAGACTTGCCTTATGTTCATAACGAGTCAAATCTCCATCCTTGAATTAGGCTCGAGTTTGTTACTACAAACCTCGAGCTCAGCTAGGATTGTTCTTTTGAATCAAGCTTCTAGAGCCGCTCAAAAGTTCAGAGGACATCAGAAAATATAGAAGGTAAATACCAAATACCCACCACCGTACTCAAAATGATCGACAAATTAAGGCCCTAGCATCAACCAAATTGGCTAGAAATCGATTGGATGTTAACAATAATCTGAAATTCGAAGTTATTCAATGTTAAGTTTACTCCTCCTTATTCCTGCAGCATTATGTATACGTGTGTGTGTGTGAACAAGAGTGCATGTGTGTGTGTTAAAGAGAGAGACATAATGTGTGTGTACACATATGTGCGTGTGTGCGCGCACATGAGTTTGATGTGAGATAAAGACAGAGATGTGAGAGCAGAGAGAAGCTTTGTTTTTGTATGCATGTGCATATGTATGCGGCTGTTCGAAGTTAGGATATTAGGGTTTGGGTGTGTATGTGGCTGTTTAAAGTTAGGATATTAGGTTTTGGGTGCTGGGTTTGGACTTAAGCTTGGCTTGGTTTGGTTTGGATTGGCTTATATTTAAATTAATAAGTGGGCTTTTGTTTTTTTAGAATTATTGATTTTAGGGTCTCAAGGCTTTGTACACGGATGTTCGTAAAATGTTTATGCTTTAAATATAAAATTATTAATTTACTATGCAAATAATACATTCATGAACACATTTTTTAACAACTTTGTATTCCTGTGCTCAGCTCGGTTAACAAACAATCTTTCAAAAGTTTTTCATGTTCACTTTATATGTTATACAAACGAACATGAATGAGCTCTTTAAGAAACAAATAGTGAGTAGTTAATGAACAACTCGATTCATTTACAGTCCTACCTTCAGCCCTCTACAATCACCACCACCATCAAAATCACTAACACCCCCGCATCAAACCTACCACCACCTTACCACCTCCCAAACCACAATAGTAACAATCGACCACCAACCTCAATACTTATTTATTCACTACCAACGTCATAACCACCAAATCGTATCCAACGTCATAACCACCACATCGTATCCAACGTCACCACCAAAACCCACTGTCAACAAACACAAAAACCATCATCGTTATCTATCATGACCACTGGTTTGGAGGAAAACTTGGAGGGACCTTAGGAGCTCACGAACATATCTTCACAAGCATAAGAAAAATAAGCAAACAGTGACTCGTCGATAAGGATTGTGAATAGCAATGACCTCGATGTAAAGAGTAAAAGTTAGGCGTACCTTTGATTTGCGAGGCATATAAAGGGAGCTAAGGATGTTTAACTTGATCTAGTAAGAGTCAACCACCTTTAAAGGTAGTTATCTTAGTGAATTATAACCCTTGTTTTGTAAAAATGACGGTAGGGTTTTTGGAGTCTTTTGACAAGGTCTATTACATAATGGAATGACTAATATGTCCCACGTCGAACTTTGGCTTTATTTGACCACGAGATAACACGCAAGATATCCCCCCGGCACAAATTCCTTTTAGAACAAAAAGTAATTCATAACTCTAAGAACAAACAATTAACTCATAACTCTAGCTTGGATGTGCCTAAGCTTGGATGTGCCTAAGCTAAGGGGTCATTGATATACCCTTTATGTAGTGCTGAATGAAGTGTGAAACACCAGCTCATATAATTCCCAATTATCAAGATTTGGGAGTAATAGAGCTAGTCCATTCGAAGTGGATTTATACTTTTTAGGCTCTTGTCCACTTATAGTGGACTTTATTTTTGTTAAGCTTCTTGATACTTTTTGGACAACTTATGTTATATTTTGGGCTTCTTTAGCCTTTTGGAATACTTGGGTCTTTTTTGGGCTTATTGAGCCACACTTAAACCTCATAGGTCTTTTTGGTTTCTTATGATTATCATTAGAAAAAGACTCCTTTTTTTAAGGAAATGTTGTTGCTGCCACTAAGGTGTTAGGAAGATTCTTACAACCTCTGTATAGCGACAATTAATGGTCGCAAAATACTTTAAGTGTCTTTGAATGGCTCCTCGTGTTTCCATGTTTGTAATAATCGAATAGCTAACTTTGGTATCTGGTCTACTTGAAGACATTTCGAACTTCTAAGAATTTCCTATCATTCTGAACACATTAAAACCTTTTGACCCACTGTAAAATGCAGCTACTTATGAGAATTCTTTACTTTCCCATCCTATTGTCCGCTTGTACAAGCTATTTGATTTTGTTGTTAATATGATTTTTGATTGAAAGTTAGTCCGTTGGTTTTGTATTTGCTATGCACCTTAATATCGTATATTACCAATTCCAAAACTGCTTCCGGTATAGCGTGCTTTGTACTTTGTGGGTGAGTGCATGTCTTTATCTTTACTGGGCTTCGTGCTTAGCCCACCTAGTTTAAAATGACTAGCAAGTGTTTCTAATTGTGCAAAGGATTATAAGGCATGACTAAGTAAGAAACTTTCTACTGAAGGATTTTTCTTTTATATCTACTGCCTGACAGACTGTAAGAACAGGGCACTTCATGCATGGAGCAATCACCTCTGTCACCAAAGTTTGGACTCGAAACCCTTGGATATTATTTGGTCTGATGCTCCCTGCTTATTCATTAGTAGCACGTGAACCCTCCATTCTCAGTACCAAGAAGATCATGTCCCCTAACAGTGAAGCCACCATGATTGAGCCTTTGGGTAAAGGGAAATAACAAATGACTACTTTCATCCATGACATAAAAAGTAAGCTAGAAATTCTCCAAAAATTCCAGCCTTGGCTCTCCTACATCCTCATCCGCTTTGAAGCAGTCTGCAGCTCTAATCCCTAGGATTTTAGGTTTTTTTTATCATGCTCTTGCCAGTAGCTTCTTTGAATTGTTTTTTGGTTTTTTTTTTGCGATTTTATGCTCTTGTTGGAATCTCCTTGTAATTGACCTTAAAAAGCTTAAGAGAAACCGAAGCTGTGCTAATTTTGCTCCACTTGTCTAAATGGCAAGGCCCTAACTTAAAAAACTTTAGGTGTGTTGAGCAATCATCTCAAAGGTCTGCCAATAAGTGTTTTCACTTTGTTCAGGTTTCGGGTATTGTCCCTCCATAACCCTTCAACCCCAATGCTTTTCTTAAGCTAGAACCCTAGGAGGTTAGGTTAGAGCCCAAAGGTTTGAACTACAAGAAACCTAATAAAAAGAATATCGTTCGATTGTTATTTTCTTCCATGAAACTTTACTTTCATGTACAAATCATGTTTACCTATTTTTTGGAGTGGTTATTCTTTTTCAGTTGGGGTTGATCCTTCATTCCTAGCGAGTAGGGTCAGTGGCGACATGTGAGTTGGATGGCTTCCCCATGCAATCACCTTCACTGAGCACACTAATTGCATCTTGTTCTACTAAAATTGTCCCCTTTAAACGCAAGTGCTTCAATTCTTCAACTGATCCAGGGTCCTCTCCTTATCTTCAGTGACTTTAATCAAATAAAATGCTTCGTTGATAAATCTGGCAAAAAACTCGACTATTAATCCAGGACATTCAGCTTTTTTGAACTTTATCTAGATTCTTGGTTTGATTGATGTTCACTTGACAGGGGGCATAATTTCACTTTGAAAAGTAATGAAATGGGTATTGCCTGCACTTTTGAAAAACTGGACAAGGTCATAATGAACATTGACCGGCTTCAGCGTTCCCCAAGCAAACGTTAACAACCTTGGAATTCAAGTCTGATCATCATGTGTTCTCCTCGAAACTTGTAGAAAGTGGTCTTCTAAGTGAATCGCGAAACAATTTTAGGCTTTTTGAAACATGAAACCTACAACCCTTGATCTAACAAAATAGGTTTGGAATTGCCATGTTAATGGATTGCCATTCTTTATAGTTCTTCAAAAGGGTAAGCATTTAATAAAACCACTTCTTTAAATGGAGTTCTTACACCTTATGATACATTTTGGGAAAGTTGAAGACCTTAGGCTTCATCCGGTCTCACTCAACCTGGCCTTTCCTGCCCTAATGCTTAAAGGGCATACCAGGTTTTATTATAAAGACTTGATTAGCTCCTTGATGGCGAAGAGCTTTTTTAGGGACAAAAAATGAAACCTCTTCGGATAAAAAATGGTGACTGAAGCACGAAACTGTATTGTACATCTACAAAAACACACAAATCCCCAACAGAACTTACTGTATTTTCAATGCCTTAAATATCTGGGTCATAGAAGATAAAGTTGTCTTAGAATTTTTTAAGAACCACTTTGCAGACATATTTAAAGGGCGAGGCAGACTTGTTCAATCACCATCGCATGATTCCTCACTCATCGATATGATCTCAACTTTTTTTTTCTTCTCAAGAGTTTGAATTTATGGCATAAACTATACTAGGAAAGAAGTGGAAACATCACTCTTTGACTTAGCTTCGTCAAAAGCACATTCCTTGACAACACCCTTCCAATGGTTGACCAAAAATATTGGTTATAAATGAAGGATGATATCATCAAATGAGTTCACTCTTTTCTTCGATTAGGCCACACGTTATAGAAGCCAATTTCTCTTACATTGCTCTTATCCCTAAAGGGGAGAGCAATCTATACGCTTCAGATCTTTGGCATATTAACTTTGCAACATCATTTACAAGTTCATAGTTAAAGTCCTAGCTAATAGGCGCTAATAGGCTCAAACGTGTAATCCCCTCTCTAATCTCTGGGTCCCAAAATGCCTTTTGTTGAAGGCCGAGTGATGATAATGTCCTTATTGTACAAGAACTCACAACATAATTCGAACGAAAAAGATAGGAGAACAAGGAATTGCAGCACTCAAGATTGACACGAGCATAGCATTTGACCACTTGAGATGGTATTTCATTGTAGCAATCATTCTAAAATTCAAAAACATTCTTTTTTAGGTACCCGAGTCATGCAATGTAACTCCTCATTTACCATTATTATTTTGGTAAATGGTCTCCTATCTAATTACGTTCACCCTGCTTGTGACATTCAGCAAGGGGACCTGCTACCACCTTTCCAGTGTCTTTTTTTTTAAATGCAGAATTATTTTGGCCTACAGGTCACTGTTTACAACTCGAAGGGCAAATGGCTAAACAAACTGGAAGGGACTGTTGCGGAAACTCTTCACTTGCAACTTCTTTTGAAGGATTTCTCATTAGTATATTTTGGATCTAGACTACGCTTTACATGCAAGAAAAAACATAGGGGTAAATACTTTTTGCCCTCCGTACTGTGGGCCAGGAAAGATTTGGCTCCTTCTTCTTTAAAAAGTTATATTGAACCTACATGTACTCTCTGAAATTGAGCACATTGGATAAGGTTGTAACAGAGCCCGTTAAAATATCATAAGCACCCTCCTCCCCCCCCCCCCAACCTACACATAAATAACCCACCTCCCCTTGTCGTCCCTGCCTTTCCTTTTTGCCTAACCCCCTCTCCCCAATTCCCCCTACCCAGCCCCCTTCGCAACTCCCTCAGCCCTCCGTCACCCATGTTTGCAAAATGTGTGTGGGTGTGAGTTTTATGTATGTGTAGTGTGTTTGTGTGTGTGTGTGGATTTGAGTGTGTTTTTTTAGGGTTGCAGTGTGTAATGTGGGTGTGGGTGCGTTTATGTGGGAATGGGTGCATGTTTTTGTGTGAGTGTATAGTATGAATGTTGGTGTGGGTGTGATTGTGATTGTGTGAGTGTGAGTGTGTGTGTGCTCGCGCGCGCGCGTGTGTGTTTGTTTGTAGTGCGTGTGTATGCGCACGCGGGTGTGTGTTTTCGTGTAATATGCGTGTGCGCGCGTGACGGTGGTAGGTAATGGGAAGGGGGAACTCATTGTGTGTGTGTGTGTGTGTGTGTGACTATGATTGTTCGAGTTTGTATGTGTTCAGTGTGTGCATGAATGTGCGTATGGGTGTATTCAATGTCTGTGTAGGTGTTGGAGTGTGTTAACAAGTGTCTGTTTTGTAGCATGATTATGTGTGCGTGAGTACGTATGTGTGTTCATGCACGTGATTATGGTTATGTGTTTACAGTGTGATTGTGGGTTATTGTGTGTGTGTGTGTGTGTGTGTGTGTGGGTGTTCATGCAGGTGACTCTGCTTGTGTTCAGTGTATGTGTTTGTGTATATTTTGCTGTGTGATAGTGTGTGTGGGTGTCTTTTTGTGTGTTTTGCGGTGTGATTGTGTGTCTTTTAAAGTGTGATTCTGTGTGTGCCTCTTTGTTTTGTAGTGTGATTGTGTGTGTGTGCCTCTTTGTTTTGTAATGTGATTGTGTGTGTGTTTGTGCAGTATGTGTGCGTGCGTGTGTGAATTGGGGGGGGGGGGTGAACTGTGGGTGTGTGTGGGTGTGTATGATGGTAGTAATGGGGAGGGCGAGGGGTTGCGGTGAGAAGGTGACAACCGTGGTGTGATTTATGTATTACAAAAAGGGTTTAGGCTTTAAAGGGTGACAAACAATTTTTGCTAAAAAACAAAGTGGGGTTAAGTTGGACGGTGTGCTCAATTGCAAGGAGTAGAGATTGGTTTAGTACAACTTTTTAAAGAAGAGGGGGTCAAATCTCTCTCGGCCCATAGTACTGGACACCAACGTGCATTTATCACAACAATAAACTCATGATGTTTATCTCATTTCTCAAAGACGTAATTCTCTGGGTCACAATAATGCTGGATTCTTACAAGATATTTCTTTTGCGTTTAAAAAATATCATTTCTTCTGGCTACCATATGCTGCAAGCATCTGATATTGAATTTTTTGCTTTTCTATGTTTATTCCTTCAATATAAATAGTGTAAGACTTGTTCAATCTGGTTGTGCCTAAACAATCATACTTTGGTTTCTGTGTAATTGTGGAAAGAATCTGTTGATGATATATAAATTCTCCTGTTAAACTAAAAAAAAAGCAACAATTCCAATAAATTTGTACAATTATTAAGGCTAAGCATCCTTATGGTGAAACTTTTCGTGAATCTCCAAATTTGCCAATTCTTTAGAGCTTTCGATTACTAACTAAATATTGCAGTTAGAAGGATATACCACCAAAATAAAAGATGCAATTTTGGACAACTCACGTATGAAGAGTTCTCTAGCTTTCAAGGACCATTTTTTACACGAGCCTTTATAAATTTCCACAAAGCTCACATGTCCATTGTTTGGTTAATCTACGTGCATCTTAATAAACCGATAGAAATAGGAGCTTAATGTTGTCCTTTCGCAAAATTCTACGTGCGTGCTCACTTCAAATTTACCTGGGAAAGGCATACACTTAGGAGTGGGCATGTTTGGAGAAGTGTGCATGTTTACAAGTGATATAAGTATTCAAAAATATCAAAATAACCCCCTTGTCTATTGTTTGAATGAGCTAATTACTTAAAGGTTAGGGAGTTTTGTGAAAATCTACAAAGATTTGGGTAAATGTGTTCTTGAAAGTCGAAGAACTCATGAATATAAGTTGTCGCAGAATGCAATCAGTGCAAAAATTGATTAATGATTGAAAGCCGTAAAGAATCAACAAAATTAAAAAGGTTAATTACACTACGCACTCTTGAGGTTTCCATTTATTACTTACAGCGACAATCAACTATTGAAATTACACTAAGCTATGTATTTTTATTTTCAGTTCCAAGAGTTAACAAAAGTAATGGATAGACCGTATACCTCTCAGAGAAAAATAATATAATAAAAATCCCATCCTTTTTTCTCCTCTCTTGCTGACCATCTCTCTCTCTCACCCACCAGCACTATCTGTTTTCACCACCCACCCCCCATCATCACCACTGATTTTCACAAGCACTACCAAGCCCAATCAAACTACAACCATGAAAAAAGGGGGGCAAGATAGCCCAAATATCTGTGCGTAATGTGCATGCGCGTGTGTGTGAGTGGGACAGTTGTTTTGACGGTGGCCGATGGGAAATGAAATGGTTTTGGTGGTACACGAGGAGAGGTTAAGGTGGTTGTCGGTGGTGGTCGTCAATGTGCGTGTGGAGCTGTGGTTCGATGGTGACCGGTGAGAAATGGAACGGGTTTGGTGGTGGGATGGTATTTGGATAGGCAGAGACATATTATGATGATCATCGTTGTGTGCGTGAGTAATTGGAGAAGTGCTTCGACGGTGGCTGGTGGAATCAGTTTGGTGGTGGGACGGTGTTTGGATAGGCGGAGAGAGATTAAGGTGAAATAAGAGAGAGAGAGAGAGTATGTGTGTGTGTTTAATTAGCGCAGTAATCGATGGTGGGTTGTGAAATAGAGTTGGTTGTGAGACGGTGTTTGGATATGCGAAGAGAAATTAGGGTAGTTGTCAATGTTCATATGTGTGCATTAGCGTGCGTATGCGATGGGCAGTGGTTCGATGGCGGGGTTTGGCAGTGGGATAACATTTAGATGGTAATCACCGGTATGTGTCTGTGGTGGCGGGGACTGCTGGGCGTTGACGACGATAATTGAAAAAGGAAAAGACATCTCAAGGGTAACCTCGATACCTCACCGATGTTTGTGCCCTAACTCTTGCTAATTGTTCCTTAACACGAGAGAGTTTCAATAGTTAAACATAATCGTGTGTAATTTCGGTCTATACGTAAACTAAGAAATGTCGAACGCACTCAAAAGAGCTAAAATTTCGTATTATACACAAGAGGCGAGGTAGTTAACTATTATGAAGTGACTGAAGTGACGTCAGGGGTGGGAGGGGACGATAGCGTTGAAGGTTAACCAATTAATTATAGCTACTTTCTCTTCAATTGGAACCCAAATACAAAAAAACGCTGGGCCTTAATAGTCGAAGAAACTCTCAGAGAGACAACCTAAAGAGAGGCTTTAATCCTTTCTTTCTACCCCACAACAATCTACCTTTCTCTTCACACAAAATTCACAGGCGAGCTATAAAACCTTCAACCAGGTAGGGCAGAATTGTGGCACCACCGCCAGACCCACCTTAGGAATCCTTAACCACCAAACAAAGCTGAATCGAAGAGTTGAGGATTTATCTTCATCCCTCCACCACCCGCATCCGCCATCGACACTTTCCTACCATTTTCGTCCTCTTTTTGGCAACAGGGGCTGGCTTCTTTTTGGTACCTTTAAAAGGGAAACCCGTACTCAACACAATGTCGTCCCTCTCAAAATCTCAGTAGGCAATCGGTTCCAGGCTTCCCCAAGGCCCGCTTATTGCACTTCAACCACCCAAGGTAACAACAATACAATCCCGTCCACTTGAGCTCTATGTTTGCATGCTGGACTCGTTAAAGACGACAATGATCATACGGCAATTCCTTAATCCCCGCCTTCAATTATGCCTACCTTCTCACTTATTCTTCTCTTCAATCCCCACACACGCTGCAGCTTGGAATTCCAGTCTCGCTCATGTAGACACTCAATTAAAACACCTCTGCAATGCACCCGACTCCCAATCATCGGACGCCATTTCGTTTTTCCACCGTGCTGTCGAACTGGGTCACACCCCATCTGGGTCCGCCTGCAACCACCTCGTCGAGACCCTAGCAAGAAAGAAAGAGTACAACTTGGTTCTTGAAGTTTACACTAGGATGACCTGTGCTAAGATTTCACCCAATTTTCTCTCCCTTGCCGCTTTGATCGAGTGTTTTGTGCATAGCCACAAAGTAGGATTGGCAATTGGGGTTATGGGGATGATACTCAAGCGCGGTTTTAGGGTTAATGTGTACCTTGGCAACGTTATATTGAAGGGTTTATGCCAAAATAATGAGCTTGTTAAAGCTATGGAGGTGTTTAGGGGTTTCGATAAAAGTTGCGTGCATCCGGATATTGTGAGTTTTAACACCCTTATTAAGGCACTTTGCAAGGCAAAGAAGCTGGAAGAAGCTTTCAGTTTGAAGGTTGAGATGGAGGCGGCAAACTGTGCTCCGAATTTGGTTACCTACGCTATTTTAATTGATGGTCTCTGTGAGGTGGGTAGGATTAGTGGGGCGAGAGGTATGTTGGATGAGATGAGGATGAAAGGGATGGATGCAGATGTACTTGTGTACAATAGGCTTATCAGTTGTCTTTGCCGGGATGAAAAGGTTGACAAGGGGAAAGAACTTTTAGATGAGATGTTAGCAAAAGGAATCTCTCCCAGTGGGGGTACATACAGCTGTTTGATGCACGGTCTTTGCAAGACAGGGCAGTGGAAAGAAGCCATTGAAATGTGGAATGCTATGATGGAACGTGGGTTGCATCCTGATGTTGTTACTTATACGGGTCTAATTCATGGGCTCTGTAAAGATGGGAGGGTAAAGAAAGCTACAGAGTTGCTGAATTTAATGGTAGAGAAGGGTGAAGAGCCAAATAACATAACTTACAATGCTTTAATCAGTGGACTGTGCAAGGAAGGATCAGTGGTTGATGCTTTTAAAATTTTGGAAATGATGATGGCGAAGGAGAAGAAGCCTGATGTGGTAACTTACAATACACTGGTAAGAGGACTTTGTGATACTGGGGAGGTCAACTACTCATTAAAACTGTTTGATCTGATGTGGGAGGGAAATTTTGTTGAGCCGGATGATATGACATATAATCTTCTTATCCAAGGACTCTGCAAAGAAGGACGTCTTAGTGAGGCATCAAATTTCCATCATAAGATGGTTGTTAACAAGAAATCTGGTAATATAGTAACCTACAATGTGCTGATAGGGGCTTATCTAAAGGCAGGAAATGTTAAAAAGGCTATAGGAGTATGGAAGCAGATGCTTGAACTGCGCATGGTTCCAAACTCTTATACATATAGCCTTGTAATAGATGGATTCTGCAAACTAAAAATGACTAATATTGCAAAAGGTTTCTTTTGCCGAATGAGAACTTGTGGGCCTAGGCCAACTTTGTTTGACTACAACACATTGATGGCAACTTTGTGCAAGGAGGGTAGTTTGGAGCAAGGAGTGAGGCTGTTTAAAGAAATGTGGAACGACAACTGTGAACCAGACATCATATCATTGAATATTATTGTTGATGCAACTCTCAAAGCTGGGAATTTTCTGGCTGCCAAAGAGTTCCTCACGGATATGCTTCGAAGGGGCTTGACCCCTGATGCTTGGACTTTCGGTGTACTAATCAATAGGTTGTCAAAACAAGGACAGTTGGAGGATGCGAAAAGCATGTTTGAGAGAATGGTTGGTTGTGGATTGACACCGGACGCCTTTGTATATGGTTCTTTGCTGGAAGGCTTAAGTGAAAAGGGTGAAACAGATGAACTTATCAAATTACTTCATCAGATGGCTGCTGAGGGTGTTGTTCTTGACTCAGGATTAACTTCTACTATCTTGACATGTCTCTGTCGTATTCCAGAGGATCTCAATATTGCAGAGATTTTGCCAAATTTTTCCAAAGAAACTCCAAAAGGATTGAGCATTACATGCAATGAGTTATTGAAGAAACTCCACAATTCTCACCCTGAGCTTCAACTATATGGGTCTTGATATTTCAGCAGTCAAAATGCTTGCATAGAGCCGCTACTCTCTCAAGTAAGTCGTACAATAATTTGTGTGAACATGCATTAGAGCATGCTTATTTACTGTTTCTCACGAAATACCCATTCAGTTTCTCACGAAATACCCATTCATTGTATATCACAACCATCTGGAACATTTATCTTGGAAAAGCTGTCCCTTTCTGTCTATCTATCTGTGTCTTTTTTTCAAGTTCTGATTGTTTTGGTGGATGTTCAAGGCTTGCTTTCTTTTTTGCTCCGTAAATAAATGACATGTGAAACGTAGTTTTCTTTCTTTCTCGTTGTTCCTTTTGTTTGGTGCTAGATGTTAGATGAATTTCAGACGTCATTTAGGTTATGTGTATAAGAAGGTCTTGAAATGTAATTCCTTTCTTAGCAGAGAAGGAAAAGAGAAGGTGAGTGTGACCCCCACGAGAACGAACATGAACATGAAGATTTTCCTATGAAATTAAGCCATTTAATAGAGAGTTTTTTAGATAGCTTTCCTTACTAAAACTCTGTGCCATGCACTGGAAGCCCCCACGATCACAAGTGGTGGCAGAATTGGAGTTCTTGTGGTGCACCACGTTGGGAGGAGAAGGAGCTGGTTATGGCAGGCGGTTGTTTTCCATGATTTTTGAAGAGTAAGACAGTGAGGAGAGAAAAATGAAAGGTTTTAACTTATTTTATTTTACGCAAGAAGTGGCATTTTTGTCCTGGTGAATGGCGCATGCAAGCACATCACATCTTAAAAAGGGGCACTTTTTTGGTTCATTTCTCATTTCGGGCAACGGGGCAATTAATCTCGTAAAGCTAGGAAATAGAATTGCAACTTTTGCAGAGGGAGATATTTGCAACGCATAAAGACTTGCATCTAACCCTTTATCATTGAAAAGAAATATGCCTCCATTATTCTATTTGATTGGCCATCTCTCCAACAAAGTTATCCATATTTTCTTATGAGCATCGTACATCTAATTGTTCTGTTCTGAACGATTTGATTGGCCATCTACTTGAAGCTTTTTATGTTTCAGTACTGAATCTTTTTGAAGTCAGATAAGATACTACTTGCAACTTACGATGAATTACTATAAGTTACTTTGGGTGGCATACTGATTAGAAGTACCTGACATATCCCGTGATTAGTCGATTTTATATTCGGTTTATGTTTTATTAAAGGCTTAATTGCACTGTAAAGCCTGTGTTTGACAAAGAACTGCAACGAAAATCGCAAAGTTTACAACTTGGCATCCAAGACCTCAAGGTTGCAATCTGTTGCAATCTCAGGAGTTCACTAACGGGGGTCAACGATTCCGTTACTTTTTAGGGGTATTTCTGTCTTTTAGGTTATTTTTTAAAAACAAATCAGTCAATAAACTTTTTAAACCAATTTCGACGGATGAGATCAAAGTAGAGAAAGGGTAGGATGGTAAACTAACCCACTGCCGGTATTATCCCCATCTGTGATTATCATGTCTAGGTTTTCTGATGGGATCAGATCTGAAATAAAGCTATGATTTTCATGGAATCTTATTTTGAGACTTACAAACTTCTCTTAATTAGATCTAGCATTTGAGTTCGGAACATTGAGTTTCATGACTGTGGACTCTTGTGATGACAAGGCGGCAGTGGTAATAGATGGCATGCAATGGCGACAGGGGTTGACATGAGGTGATGGCGGTGTGGTTGACACGTCGCAATGGCAGTAGGTGATAGGAGGCCAAAGGATGGCTAAGTGGCGTTTTGAGAGTGGAAGGAAGAGACATGAGGGTTGATGTGGGGGAGGGACTGAGGGAGCAAAGAGATGGAAGGCTTGTTGAGGGCAGAGGTGCAGTGGTCCCAGTTGATGTGTTTTTCAACACCCACCGCCACACGCTATTATGGCAAATCTCTCTCTCTAACCCACGCCAAGTCACAATCTGCAACGAGACCACCATTGATGCAGGTGGGCAGGTGGAGGTGGGGAAGTAAGTGGTGGTGGAGGTGGAAGAAGCAGGGTTTGGCCAAAAGAAATTGAAAAGATAGAGACATTTAAAAGGTACTCCGGTTGATAAAATCCTGAGATTGCAACAGATGGTAAACCTTGGAGTCTTGGGTGTCTAGTTCTAAACTTTGGGGTTTTCGTTGCAGTTCCTTGCCAAAAACAGGGTTTACAGTGAAATTAAACCTTTATTAAATTGAGCATGCTAGACCTTAATTTTTTGAACACTAAACACACCTGCTCCTATGTAACATCCCTCTGCAAACTAACCTAAGGAGGTGAAAACCAATGTGCACCAGCTGCACAAAAGGGCCAAAGTTTGTTTCTATGCTTGGGCACTTTGATAACTGTTGTATCTATATCTTCTTTTTGCATTTTAAGCTTCCGTTGAGAAAATATGTGCTTGGATTGACCACGTACTAAGGAGCCCCTCGTTGCTTATTTTAGGTTGCACACTCATATGTGCAAGGGATAGTCGTGAACTTCTCATCAAATAGCTGAAGCATTCTATTCTTTGAAAAGCGGGCACAATATCTGCACACAGTATTCATGAACTGAGAGATTACTGTTTGTCAGGCTTCATTCATTTTTCTGGTTTTTCTGCCCAAGTTTGTTTTTCAGTTTTGACCGAAGAATTTTCGATATCTAAATACAGGATAACAAATATGTGGCACACCAAGGGGACTTCCTTCGGACTATATAAAGACATCTCTCGTTCAGCTCAATTCTCATTCATCAGCCCTCAATACCTGTCCAAACAGATTGAAGGAGTTGGAGACTGATGCACACGAGTTGCACATCAAAGCACGCCAAAGCTTTTGATCCTGCACTGGATTTCTGCACACAAAGCCTGGATGTTGCAAAAGCAGAGGTCTGCTGCACCCAAAAGATCGTCACAGTAGCCATTTGCGAACATTGGATGTGCCAACTTCTTACAAGAATTTCAGCAAATACCTCGAGGACAACCCTCAATGGAGAAAGGGCATGGGAGGGTGCAAATGAAACAATTTGCTATGATTTTAGAAACAGAGCCAGAGGGACTTGTACTTCCACGGTCTTGGTTGGAATTTAATTGGCCTAGATATTCTATTAACAGTGAATTGGTAGGGTTGGATATGCATAGAAAGGATGAGGCGATGAAAGAATGATGGTACCGTGGTATTATGCTGGGGAGATCTGTTGTTTGAGCCGTGAGTCTGAGATGAGGAATGGGGATGAAAGCGATCGGCATAAGTGGCTTTTGGAGGTGAGAGCAACTATTTTTCCCCACACCTTATTTAACTTTTTTCAAATTTATAGATTATATATCTTGAACATGTAAGCGTCAGCTTTACTCATCGTTCTTGTCCTAGTTTGACTTGTCAAGCTATACTTATTTTATTTGATTTGGATCCGTTTGAATTCAGTTCAATCTTGAGATGTTTGAATTGTATGGAACAAATTTGTAAAAGGTCAAATGGAAAAACATAATAAAATATAGGGAGTACTATATTTTTCTTTTTCTAATGTTCCATCATGTGTTCCTCCATGTTATAACTTACTTGGTGTGGACAAATCTAATTAAGTGGGTAGAGGGCCGGGGGCTGAGGATCAGGCTCTTATGTAACTGTGTCACTTGCATTAATAGTTGCGTATTTTGTGACGAAGATCGTACATCTGTGTCATATGGATTAAGCATTGTATATTTTGTGGCAAAGATTGTACACGCCGTAAATAAGCCTCTTAGGGAAAGTTGGGTGCAGATATTTTCGCATCCTTCTGCAAAATCATTCATGGATGTCTTATTTGCTCCCACAATACCTATGTTGTATCGCCACTCTATTCTCTCACCCCTTCTATGCAGCCCAAACTCCTCTCCATCCGGTGCGCCTCCCAAGTCCCACCACCACCTTCAAAAACCCAGTTCCTAGCCCCCTTCTTGGCCATATTGCCATGAATTTCTAATGAGTCATAAGCATAGATTACTGGCAATACATCGAGAAAAGGGGTCCAGTTACCTTTTTGGATGCTGGGATTTTAATTTTGAAGACTCATTTAGGGTTTGAAGGTTCTTGATTGTGACAATTCCACGGTTCCAGATAGACTAAGAGAGAAGAGAAGGAATGTGGGGGGCACAAAAGAAAAGCTCTAAACTTTAAAATGGCACAGAACTATGTGAGGAACTGCCTCCCATCTTTTGCTCAAATTTTAAGTTGTTTGACCTGTGGCCACCGTGGATTATGTTTTGATTCACCTTTTTCCACCCTCTCTGCTTGGTCAATAGCGTGGCTCCTTAAACCCTTCGACACCTAGAGGGCCTTTATCTTGCCTTCAGCTGTATCGCTTTTACAGTTTTACCTTATTGGGACCTCAGCTTGTTAATATGGAGGCAAAAGAAATAGATGGGCAAGGAGCGCCTGATCTATTCAATCCAGTTTAACAGGTTCCTGAAATCCTGGGTGCCTTGTCTCTATTTTTTCTAGACCCAGCAGATGGATAAACGCGCCGAGTACGATTAAGACGGATCTGGGTAAAAATTACCCACATATTTCCGGTAGTTTTTTCTTAGACCCGTACACTACCTAGGCGCTTCGGATTAATCCGTGGGTAAATTTCACCAGATCTATTGATTACTATGACAGTTCACATGTTTTTTAAATTTTTAGTTCATCCTTTTTACTAGTAGCATATAATTACCCAGACATTTTTTTAACATATATAAATCAGTAAATTAGTTTTCAACCCTTAAAATCCACAACAAATAACAAATTAGAAAATATTACGGAAAATAGATTACAAAAAAAGATAACAGACAACAAATTACAAATAACAAAACAAAAATGGACTTGATCTGTCACAACTGTCACATCGACAATTGCACAAGTGGACTTTGATCCGCGTCTTGAGACGAGAAATCAACAGTAGAGGCATGGATTTTTAGTCAACGGCCGAAAGGGAAGGAGGCGGAGGTGTTCACGGTGGTGGACGATGACGGCAGTGATTATGGTGCTAATATGTGTTGACGATCGAAATAGACTCGATCTGCAGCTAACGGCCAAAAGGGAAGGCCGCGGAATGGTGGAGTGCATCGGAATATGGAGGGTAGTGGTGGTGAGTGATGACCCGTGTGGCTGGTGTGCGGGTGGACCAGTGGAAGGTCAGAGAGAGAGGACCTGCATAAGGTCAAAGAGAGAGGGTGGCGGCGGGAAGAGAATGGAGCATAGTTATGAATGTTGTACCGGGAGTGCATACTATTTTTTCATGAAATGGTACGTACTAAAATGAAACGTACCGGTACCGATACTATCTCGTTACCGCCTCAAATTTTTTATCAATCATATACATTTATAATATTCATTCATTGGCGAACTAAATATATATATATATATATATATATATATATATATATATATATATTTACTCACAGCTCCTCTAGAATAAACTGTTTATCCTAAACAACTTAAATTACGTTAGCTTTTTAATAATTGAAAGGGTAAATTATACAATACTCCCTTGAGGTTTGCCATAACTACACAGCCCCTCATAACTATGAAAATTACACTCCGTTCCCCTAAAGTTTGTACCCACACTACACATTTTAACAGCAAATCCAACTCCATTTCAAGATTCCTTTGACACACTACTTTTACTTTATGCAATTTTCATACCCGCCCCCCAATTTTATAACAGAAAATATATATACTATTCTCCACAAAAAAAACCCTAAACGCCGTATAACACAAGGAAGCGGTGCCACTGCGAGGTGCTGGGGCTTGGCTGCGATTGCACCGCCAACAAGATCCACTCTGCCTACCGCTGGCTTGCCCCCCTCCAACGCCACCCGGACAACCTCGCCCAGTTCAGCATCTCCCCCGCCGAGGCCACCGTGTTAATGGCGCCAATGCCGATGGTTCAATGGACGTTGATCCCCCATCATCCAAGAGACAAGTCGTCCCTTCCGACGCAGATCCAAACAAACCAGTGTTCAGAAACACGACATACGATGGCGTCATCGCAGGGAAGGTCTCCGGTTGGAAATGGAAGCAGGTAAGGACACGCAGATCATCCTCCTCGAAGGTGAGTTTGAAGGGGAGTACATTCAAGCAGAGGGCCAAAGATAAGGAGATAAAGAGGGCGTACAAGGAAAGGATTACAGAGCTCAAGGAGGAGATAAGGACAAACAAGGTGGAGAAGAAGGAGAATATTCTTAAGTCCGGTACCAAGCTCCAGAAGATTATTAACCCTAAGACGCTTAAGAAGCTCGCCAAGTCCAAGCAGCGCAAGCTCCTAAAGGTTGTTCTTGATGATTTGCTCAGGAAATAAATTGGGATAATATCACCTATGTTCCTGAGGTTTTGGGGTAATTACAGGTAAGGACAATAGTTTGGACAAATTACCCTTGTGTCCATTGACTAAACTGAACCCTAAAAATCCTAACGGTTTTAACAAAATGACTTTATTGCCCTTATGTTAGAAAGTTATTTTTTAAATGCCATTGTCTCTTTTTAGAAAAGAAAAACCCTAATTTTTTTTACTCTCTCTCTCTCTTTCCCCACCCACTTCGCCGCCACCCACACCCCCGCAACACCCTCCCTTTCCCCGGCCACCGCACCCACCCTTCCCCTCCCTCGTCATGCCCACAACCCCCTTCCCCGGCTCCGTACCCCGCCTGCCTCCCCCTTCCCCTATGCAGCCCGTCTTTCTCCCTCGTCACTGGCGCTGCACCCCATCTTTCTCCCTCGTCACTGGCGCTGCATCCTATCTTCCTCCCTCGTCACCGGCATTCTCTCTTCTTCCCGACCTGAAATAGCCACTATTTCTCTCCTTCCTATCCAGTTTTCCTCCCTCCCTCGCCAAGGGCTTACCGGCGTGGTGGGGCAAGTCTGCCGGATGGTGAGGCCAGGGGGACTGCCGACGGCGTTGGTTTGCCAAGGCGCTTGCCGGAGGCTTCTCGGCAGCTTGGGTTTGCCAAGGGGCTTGCCGGCGTGGTGGGGTGAATCTGCCGGATGGTGGGGCGAGGGGGGCTGCTAGCGGCGTGGGGTGGCGGAGGGGGGCTGTCGGTGGTGATTTCAGATCTAGGGTTTAAATTGTGGAGAGAGAAAATTAGGATATCAAACCCTAATTTTAAAAAATTAGGGTTTGATATCCTGATTTAAAAATTATAAAAATTATTCACGATATACTGTACAGGGGTAGTATTGCCATTTTCAAAATACGTAATGACAAAAATTACACTTTTTGGATGGATGACGGTTAAAAGTGTTACCTTTTTTTTTAACGTTTTTGGTCACGTATGTTACATTTTAAAACTTAGTGTCCTTGACTGTAATTATTCCCTAACATCATCAGGGACATATGTGTAATTAGCCCAAATAAATTCGTTTTCTGCCCTTTTTGGTTGACGTTTATGTTATGAATGAGGAGCAGCTGTTGTTTTTCTGATTAATATGATCTGCTATTGAATTTTGCATATAACATTCTCCAGCTTTGCATTGATATATGTGCTTGCATCAGTGCATTGTGTAATTTTGTCAATGGTTGACCAAAATGTTTGTATTTGCGGCAATATCGCTCTTTAATTACCAGTTTCTTTTCTTGCATTGTTTTTGCAACACATTGGCCAATTCGGCGTCTCCCAGTTTGGTCAAAGACCCAAATTGAGATTGGCAAGATTTGTGCTGTTCAAGAAGATTGACTACCTATAATGGATTTACACAGTGGCTGTGTTCTTGTTCTTTGTGGTTCTCTTCCAAATCTTCTTGCCCGATTCAGTGACAGAAAAATCGAGGAATATGGCGAGAGAGAGAAAGAGAGGGTTTCTCTGGGGATTTGACATTTGTGAGGGACACTCATGTCTTTTTGCATTGCACCATTAACACCGCAAAAGAAAAAGTTACTTTTTGAGCGGAGTGTAATTTTCGTAATTAGGGAGGCTGAGTGTAGTTATAGCAAACCTTAGGGGAGTTTTGTGTAATTTGCCCTAATTTAAATAGCTTATTATATTAAATTAGCTTCTCTAGGATTATCCCTTGTTCAACGATCTCATTCTCAAATTCTTACCTAAAAATAAGCTAGTTTGTCATTAATAACGTCTGTGGGTTCAAGAATAAGTTATTTTTGTGTGTGTGCATGTACTTCATATAGATGAAAGAATGTGATCAAAGCTTCCAGGTATAAAGCAAATCAAAGTTTAGTGAATATTATGAACAAGAGGCTACAGACGCTTTGATTGGTATAAAAGAATTTAGAATATTTTTCTATTTAGTTTTTTTATGGTCAATTTACAAAATTTCTAACAAAAATTTGTTA
Source organism: Escallonia herrerae (assembly GCA_033070095.1). Taxonomy (NCBI): domain Eukaryota; kingdom Viridiplantae; phylum Streptophyta; class Magnoliopsida; order Escalloniales; family Escalloniaceae; genus Escallonia; species Escallonia herrerae. The sequence continues at coordinate 38,556 of JAVXUP010003378.1, read as the reverse complement.
CTTTTACATTTTTTAAGGAATCCGTACAAAATATAATATCTCTAACGGTACGTAGTTCTCGGCAAGTATCATCTGTACCGGCTGGTACAGAGCGGTGTTTTAACCGATACAAAGTAGAAGGCAAAAAGAGTACATATCAGCTGGTACGATATTGATAACTATGGAAAAAGAGGAAGGGAGGAGGTGGAAGAGGTTGGAGAGAAGATAGAGAGAGGAAGGGGTGGGTGGGGGCCGAGAAAGAATTGAATGACAAAATGAGGAAGGTAAACTTAATCCTATTTATATAAACAAGCATCTGGGTAACCCGTACTCGACCCAACCAAATCAAAATTTACGGGTCAATATGGGTGCGGGTAAAAAAAAAAGAACGGGTCTTTATTTCTTATGCATGTACCCGGATTTTTTAGCAGCCCAGGTTGACCCATGGGTACAGATTATTTTTTGCTAGGTCAAACACGTCTATGTACAAGATATTCGTTTATATGCCTTCTTTTTTTCATGGATAATTACTTTTATAATAATATAAAAGTAACTGTGCATGATTTTCTTACAAGCAGACAGTCTCAAGTCTTGATAAAGGAGGAGGGCCTATCAAGACATCAACGTTTTATCGTAAAACTATATTTTAGTTAAAAATTTTAGTGATTCAATTCAATAGAATAAAAGAGGTAATAAAAAACATGTGCCATCGTGGCTTGGCTTGGGCCCCGCCCTACACTTTGAGGCAAAGGCCTGGTTTCATATTGACAAGTTAGGCCGGTCCCGTTTTGGTTTTAGTCGGTTCATTTGACATGTCTAGATATAACATTGTCAAAACAGAGCGATAAGAAATGAGTTTCCTTTTTCAACACATGATCTGGGTTGACGCATATGTTTAGGCACCAAAGCAAATAGCAAAAGAGGAAATAGGTTCTATACGATGAATGTGCATTTTTGACTTACATCTAAAGTTTGAAAGAAAGCAGATTTCATATAAACAAAGCCGAATAACCTATCCATATCAATATTCAATAATAGTACTGTTTATCAAGTCCAATGGCACAATAAGGCTATTATTATATGGGCCACTGCATTTTATCTCACCGGGTGCCATGCATTTCGGAAGGGTCGAATCATGAGGTTACTACCTAATTCATGCAAATCTTCAAGTTGTAAGAAGGAAACTTTGTGTATTCTGATTTGTTTCAACTCTACGTGTGGCAAGATATAATTGGTCACGAGAAGAATAACTGATGTATATGTTTTAATAATATAAAAGATAAAGATTGTAAGTAAAAGTGTTTTGTCGCTGTTTTTAAAATTAATGGTGACAATATTTTATCGTTAAAATGCATTTGATGATATTTTTCTACTACAATAGAGACACTGTATAGTAAAATATTATAGTCCTCACAAAAAGATAACGGTTAAGTGGAAAAAGTCTTAACAATTTCCTCGAGTGGAATCCATTGTGGGGTTTGAAGTTAGATGAATCGAGTGAAAGTTTATCATTCAGTTATAGTTATAATAATAATAATTTAAATAGAGAGCTTAACATTGTCGCATGGGACTTTTGGTTCAAAGACTTTTTTCGGTGGAGGAAAAAAAAACAAAGGACTGCGCCCCTATAAGATGGGATTAAAGAACTGGTGGCCCACATCCATGAAGATGAAGAAGAGGCCAGGCCTCTGGATCTCGCCATTACGACCGGACGGATCAAGAAAGAAAAGAGAGGAGAAAGAGAAAAGTTAGAGGTCAGTAAACAATATACGTTCGTTAAGGTGTGTGAGAGGTGACCTCAAATATATTCATCTCTCTTACTTGCCCCTTTTCACATTGCTACTTTTATGAAAGATTTTTCTTTTTTGATGTATCAAATCAATATTGGATCATGTCAATTTGTACTTCTTTCATTTTGCTTGCTTATAATACATCCATTTTATTTCTGTACTTGGAGGTTGTCCTGTGGGGGGCATAATTAGTACTTGATTTTGGTCAAGTGAAATAGCTTGTGAAAATAATAAGAAACATTAGTTCGTTGTGGTGTGCTAGAGGTGAATCCAAGCAATTTCATTTCCCTTATCTCTTTTCGCATTGCTACCCTTTTAAAAGGTTTTTCCTTTTAGATGTATCAAGTCCACATTGATCACATCAATTTATAATTGCTCTTTTTAATATTATATGTACATTTGTAAAATACTTCTTTCATTTTGGCTTAAAATCTTACACCATTTGTTTCTTTGATTGGAGGTTGTCCTGTCATATTGAACGACAAGTAATTAACAATTGACTTTTGGTCAAATTGAAATACAAATATAGCCTATGAGAAGAATAAGCATTGATATAGATGCCAGGATTTAGTCGCAATTGTTTCATGATAGCATAATAGCACTGAGAATCTGATATCAAGTTTTGGAACGTCCAATGAATCGTTCTTTCTCTTCCCATCTTTAAAATTGAAGAAATGAATGTAACGAAAAAAATTTAAGGAAGCACAGTTTTGGAAGCATATTGCACATTTGTATGTGTATTTTTTTTTCCTCATCTCTTATGCATTACCTATTTGCTTACAAGTAAAAAGCAAAACAAATCTGTTTATACGCGCTTAACATAATGTCATTTAGTTTTTTTACTTTTTCTTTTTCTCCTTTATGTTGGATATCTTATCCCAGGTATCCCTTCAGAAGAAAATTCTGGTGTATCTGGTGATTTTAGAAACTATTGATGCCACAACGAAAGTTCACAAAGACCGACTCCCAATTTCAAAGGTAGTTTCTTGTTTCTCAATATTTGACTGCTAGACCACATGAGACTTGTAGTTGATCCTTATATTGTAAGATATCTTTATCACCCTTTCAAACCCGATCTATTTTATTCGAGGGTCGCTCTGAAATTGACGCATGGACTTGATTCTTCTGCACCAAAGAGTCTAAGAACATTTGTCAATATTGCAATTGGTGGAGGACTCATGGCCCTATCTTGAAGACTTTGGGTCATCATTGTGTCTACCTTATCGGACCGCACTTCTCATCATTCTATATGACCTCCCATATTCTTCACCAATTCGGTACGGGCTGATCATTCCAGTGTCTTATTATAACTCTTTTGCTGTGCAAGAGCTCACTCCCATTATGATCAAGACAACATCCCGGGGATGGGAACTCATCCTCACAAACACTGCTTTATTGATGCCAATGTTAACTATCCGCCATTATTGCCATTGCCTTTGTTATCTACATTGTTAACTACAATGGTATAGGTGTGGCCTCATATCCAAGAGAGTTCTCTTGCCTTTGCGTGAGCTCTACGTGTTAAATTGAAATGGGACTTTGCTATTGCAAGAAGATCAAAATTCTTGAAAAATCCAAAGAAGACGCATATGTGCATGATGGTTAAGTGCCAGAGTCCTATGACATTGAAAAGGCTCCTAGGAATAGCATTAGGCATTTCAAGCGCCCCTAGATGCAAAAAGATACCAAAGCCATATAAATCTGCAAATTTTGGATAGGCTTCAGAATGATTAAGGAAAAATTTGATGATGAGGGGAACCTTATCAGAAGGCTCACATGTCATGAGAAAAGGCGTTGGAAAGATTTATCAAATCACCCCATGCACTAGAGATTCCATCTACTAATGAGAAGGAAAGTTAAAACAATACCACCAATGTCGATGTTAGAACCAAGTCGGAATAAAGGGAATGTTTGATCGACGAAAAGGTAAAAAGACGGCAGAACCAAGTAAGGTCAATTGACTGGATAAAGGGAAAAGCTAAGATGACCAAAGAGGACCCTGCAAAAGGGAAAAAGAAGCTCAGAAAGGGAGAGTACTTGTGACCAAATTACTGAACTTTGCCGGAAATGATAAAAGAAAGGTTGGGTCCACTGTTCTTTTGGGCCAAGAAGATCTTCCCCCGACCACAAAAGGAAACAACATTGATGATGTGATAAGAATAAAATTTATCCTTGATTGTCGATATAACAAAAAGTTTTTTTTTTTGGAACCCTAACTTTTGCCTAGGTTGTCCTTTGTAAGACATTTAACCCAAAGGGTTATTATCTTAAACCGAGCTATTTTAATGAGAATAAAAATTCTTTCTTCACAACTTTAGCAATAGTGAAAGTATCTTTACGGGCTGCCTACTTGCCTCTATCTAGCATATTACATTGAAAAAGCAATCTCAAATTGTTAATCAATTGAGACCCGCTAATATGCCCAATGTCCTTGCTGTAATATGATAATGTGACTAGTGTGAAGTGTTCCTAAGAAAAATTAGGTTATCCACAGTTCATTTACAATTTTTTCCTCCAAGTATACAGGTTACGAGAGTTTAATCCAATCAACTAAGCGAGGATGTCCCATGGTCTTGATCTTTGTTTTTTTTAATATCAAATCCCCCTTCTGTAAACCGCACTATTTCACACATTTGTTAAACAATAGAGCAATTCATGGTAATTCTGATCGTAGTACATAGCCTTCAACCACTATTCATATGTCAAAGCCAATTCCTCTTATCAGCTCTGGTCCCAATCTTCTTCAGCTACTTGATCTTCAAGTAGTACTTGGAAATATGCCTCCTCAAACTCTAAGCGAAGGATTGCTTCCATCCCATACATGAGAGAGTAAAGTGTAGCCCTTATAGATGATCTCATTGATATCCTATACCCCAGAGGGCATAGGACAATTATTCAGCCAACTGCGACAAGAATCCATCAATTTGCTCAGGATATTCTTGATGTTTTCCTTGGCAACCTCAATAGCACAACTGGTTTGTAGACCATAAGGCAAAAACCGGTGTTTGGTAATTTCATACTCTTTAATCGTTGCAGTGACTTACCCTTTGAAATGTAAACTTGTCGTAATCAACTCATCTGGGACACCATATCAACGCATGATATTATTCTAGATAAATTATGCCACCTAGCTCCATGGCATTAAGAACTGCATACAAAGTTGCTTCAACTTAATTTAAAATAATCAATGGCAACGATTATAAACTCATCTCCTTTAGATGCCTTCAGAGTATTTTTCCTACAAGGTTTGTCGCCCACGTTGAAAACAACCAAGCGACCTAATATTGTACATTTTCCTAGGGGAAAGATGTTGTAGATTTGAATGAATTTGGCATTTCTGACACTTCCGAACATAACTTTCACAGTTTTGCTCTATGATGCTCCAACAGTAACCTTAACGAGAATTTCCTTTGCGAGCATCCAACTAGTCACGTGAAGTCCACAATCACCGGACTAAATGCTTTCCATGATGTGCTAAGCTTTCTTTCTCGAGTACGCATAATTAGTGTTCACCATTATGATGTCTCTTGTATAAGTTTCGGTCACAAATGATAGCCCACCTTCGTAAGCCTTCATGTTCTTTTTGAGATGCACCGACGAGGTATATGCCATCTGAATTAATCTTCACTCATGTGTGTACTATGACTCTTCAACAATAAGAAACAATTAGGAAGAAATAACCATGTGTGGAGGGTTTTTATACAAATAATTTCCTTTTAGAGCTAGTATATATATACACGAGTTTAGTTTGAGCCGTCAACAAAAGTTCTCTGGTTTTTTTTTTTCACGTGAAACCTAGAGAGAGAAGAAGTAACGGTTAGGGCATCACAAGGTAGGAATCCTAAACCCTCTCCATTTTCATTTGTTAGTTGGGTGAGTATGTGAGGAATTTATGTGTGTGTGTTGTACAAGGGATTGTTGTAGCAGTGTGTACGTGAGTATGTGAGTGTCGGTGTGTATAAGGGGCAAAGATGGAGCAGTTGTGGGCAGCTTATGTGTGGGTATTGCCGTGGGAGGGTGCTATGATGTGTGTGAGCATGAGAACATGGGCCGCCGTAGGGCACCAAGAGGGTGTGTAGTTGGTGGGGGTTAGTGCATTATGTGTGGGAATCTTGTTTATATTCAGGTGATGTGAGAGTGTTGGGTGTGTTTGTGTGTGAAGGAGGAAGGGAATGGAAGCGGAATATGGCTGTCATACGAGTAAGGAATAAGTGGAAATAGATGTCGCGATGGGCAGGGTGGTGGTGCTGTGTGTGTGAGTGAGAGAAAAAAGGATAGAGTTGTCGTGGTAGGCAGTGCGATGGTGCTATGTGTGTTGTTTAGTGTGTGCGAGAGAAGGAGAAGGGGAGATGGCTGCCATGGTGGGTAGTGTGGTTGTGCTGTGTGTGTTGGTATGGTGTGTACAAGTGAGGGAGGGGGAAGGGGTTGCCATAGTGGTGCTATGTATGCTTGTGTGGTGTGGTTGCGAGGGGGAGAGAGAGGGGGGCTGCCATGAGTAGCCATGGTGGTGGTGGGACATGATTGGTGGTGTAGAGAGAGAGATGGGGCGGTGGCTACCGTGGCAGTGGCTACCGCATGGTGGGTGGCTGTCGTGAGAGGTGGCGACCATGGGGCAACGGTGACAGTGGCCACTTGAGGTAGTGGCGATGTGTGATGTGAAAGAAGAGAGGGATTGATAAAATTAGGGTTAGGGAAGGATTTTGGTGAAGAATAAGATGAATATGGGTCAAAAGCGCTATAAAAACTATATTTTCCCCCTACAGTCTCTTGTCCAATTTATTTAAGCCATTTTTGAGCACATTTGGGCAAGTACAAAACCAAAACCCCTCTTATTTTGACGAAACCTACATCGTGAAATTTTTTGGTATTTCTCTAGGTACGTAAAGAGCATTGAATGATTTTATTTCAAAAAAGGGCTTTTGGGTTATTGGATATAGCAAACAACTTATTTTTAGCCAAAAAATTTTACAGGCAACTTGTTTTATTAAGACGCTTGAGTGTCTGAAATTTTCTGGCATTTCGGTGTCGATTGCTATGCTTTTGAAATATAGCCAGTAGCGCTCAATCAAAGGAACATATTTGGAATTTGAGTAGAAAATCTCCCGAGGGACATTTTAGTCTGAAACATCCACGTAGTCGTTTAAAAAGATGTTTTGGATTATTTTTGAATGTGTAATGGTACGTTAGACATCGGGGCTATTTTGGTAACTTTACACAAGTCTGGGAGATAGTTTGGTAATTTTTTTATTTGTAAAAGGAATTTAGTGGGCATACATGATTAAGCGCCAAGAATTAACAACCTTGCGATTTACCATTTTGGTTTTGATAGACGATGGTTAGCACCAGCATTCGAGCAAGTACAAGAACTGGTTATTGGATTAAGTAAGTACTCTAGTCATGTCCGTCCGCATATCCTACTTTCCATGATATGTATAGATGTATACATGATTCAAAGCCTTTTGATATGTTGCTGCTTTCGTGTTAAATTATTTGATGAGAAAATAAAATAAAAGTGCCATGGGATACTTATATTCCCAGTTGTTTTTGAATCCGGTTATGTTGAATGAGATGGAGTTTCTACCGGTTGTTGTGCTCCATATCCAACGGGGAAGGTTGGACTTCGACTTATTGTTGAAAGTGGTCGCCCTTGCTTCTACAAAATATTTATCCCGAGGTGGAGGAGGGATTTCGGGCCCTAGTCAGCAGGGCTTGTACGCTGACAGCACTATACCGAAGTAGTGGGTATACATTGTGATAGTTAAATGATGAATCTTTTTGTTTTCATGCCTCAGCTTGAGATTTGTTTGTGCAAGTATGCTATATATATATATATATATATATATATATATATATATATATGTAATGAAGTTGATTTCGTTATAAGTGATTATGATTTCTAATCTTGAAAAAGAAAATCCATGGCATGTTTTATGAACCCTAAAATCTATTTTAGGTATATGGCATGCGTACTTGCTTGACTCTAGCTCATTCCTTTATTTTTCGGGTGATGATCTAGAGGAAACCAATCCCTACAAGGAACGCGAGGGAAAGGCACCGGAAGAGAATCATTAGAGTAACATAGGTGTCTGTTGACCCGACAACTTTAATTTTGTGGTTGTTAAGATGGATGAATTTATGTATGGAGCTTAACTCTCCCCGAATTTCTTTATAATTGTCAGTCAAATGTAATTAAAGTTTTTATTAGTGACAGTTGACGAATCCTTAGGAGCGGCTATTAGTAGCCAATTAAATGTTTTAGAATGTAGCAAGTTTGAGTAAATCTTACGTACAAGTTGTAGTAGGCCTGGTAGGGCCCCTTTGAAGGTTTAGTAGGACTGCGGTCGGTCACGAACCCATCTAATGGGCTCACTCGTGGGTTTAGATCGTGACAGTAGTAGCTATGCGCTGATAGGTAGCCTTATCATTCTTTAGCCGAAGGTATTACAGTGTACAGAATGTACCTTACAGAGTGATGAACGCGATCTTCTTTTTAGTCTCATTGCATCCCATGAACCAATCTACGAATAAAACCAAATCATGTTTCATCGTAGGTCTAGTTAGAATACTGTGATTGGTTTGATTATTCAGATTTATCTTATGCTTAATCCATGATGCATGAGAATCATTTTGATTAGATGGAATTTGGAGATAATTTTTGAAATTGGGTACATCCCATCTATTTTATCAGAGATAATTACCAAACTAATTAGAGGAAGATAATGTCCCAAAAATTGAAAAAAAAAATCTTGAAATATGAAGGCATGAACCGGCCAGTCAGTTAACTTTTATTCAAACTGCAATTTTAATCAAATATTTGACTTTACCAGATATCTCAAACTCATCTCTTCGGTTAGTCTCAGACCTTTATAAAAAGGGCTTTTGGCATTAGTTTAGACGAGGCTAGTCTCTCTAGAATTTTTATAGCATTTCCCCCTAAAAGAGGTGCATCGTTTCTAAGGAGTCTTCATATTGGTGATCTACTTGCATCGTGGATTCATGTAGAGGTGGTTATGAGTTCTTTAAACTGTCATCATCTAGAGGCAACTTTATTGTGCTTTCTAGTCTAATTTAGATTAGAGAAGTCTAGAATATTGTCCCTTCCCGCGACTGAATTTTGGTCAACAGAAAAACACTTTATAAAAGGAGTCATTATAACATTTTCCTATATTCACCTCCAAGACCTAAGTTTAGGTCACCTCCTGTATGGTCCGTGTCGAACTACAAAAGTTTTGGTCCGGTTTGTTCAACTGAGTACGTAGGTCATTTGACCCTAGTGGTCGAATTCAAACCTAACCTTAGGATTAGGTTAAATGTTATTTATTTATGTGTTAATAGGCTAAACATGATTAAAACAAAGTAGAGACTGTTATGGTATGACGGGTCTAACACATTTATGTTGTATAAGTTAGTCTCCCAAATGCATTTCTGATTTCGGAAGCTTTGTTGGGCATTTTAGATTCTTTTTAGGGTTTTTCCCATATTTTTCTTTTTTCATAAAATAAGATGGTGACTGTGAGTTCTTTTTAGGCTTTTCGAGGGTTCAACTAGCTTTTTCAAGGCGATTTTCTACGCTATACTTAAAAGTTTCATGATGACCTTAAGAGACCATACGTGTGACGCCCCTATTCTTTGGAAAAATTAATTACCAAAAAACAAAGGCAGAAACACCTAAAAAATGTCCAAGAATTTCACAACTGTGTATTCAAAGCATTTCCAAAAAATTCATAATTGTGTATTCAAAGCATTTAGCAACAAGTCTCCATAATACATCGATAATTGCCACATTGGCCTTAAACAATTATATTATCCTAAATTTCTCCTACATAGAGTTCCAAAATAAAATCTAAATTGGAATATAATGAAGTCTGCTTAGGCGTCTCTTGCAATCCATTTGCCAATAAATGGTAAAGAAAATAAATCCTTCACCGGAAAGTTTCTTACTTAACCATGCATTATATTCCTTTGCACAATTCCAAACACTTGCCAATAACCTGAAAGGAGGTGGTGAGCACAAAGTTCAATAAAGATAAACGCACACACTCACCCACAGAATACAAAGCACGCTATATCGATATACAATACTTGGAGTTAATAAATTATGAGACCAAGGTGCATGGTGGATATCAAAACCAAGTCCACTAATCTTCAATTCAAGACTCAGATTTACAACAAGATCAAATAGCTCGTACCAGTGGACAATACAAAGTTAAAGTGATGAATTTCCATACGTAATTGCATTTGCAATAGGTCAAAGGGTTTCGATGTGTTTAAAACAATACAAAAACTAATTTTAAAATGGTCCAGTAGTGCATTTTTAAAATCAATATTCTATAATTCAAAAAGGCTCTACTAAATTGAATAATATTCAGATAAATTCAAAACGTTTTCAAATAAATCAGATATCAGAATCCAAGCATTCAATTAATACAAAAAACCAGGGGAGCATTCATAATTGTGTCAAACGTGCCACCACTGACACGTTAGACACGATTCAGAAATTAAGATCACTATCTCCAGCTCATCCCACTAAACTAGCACATGTTCCAATCTACGTAGACAAGTCAGAAACATATGCCACATACACTATGACATGGCTCATTAGAATATGAAACCATACATCCAATAAGATTAATAAGCACTAAGAGGTTGAAGTCGACAAAGTCATTCTCATTCACATGATTCTACACAGAGATTATGTTATTAGTAAAATGCTTTGGTATTATATTTCTAGTAAGTAGAAACATTTAGAAATAGTAGGTAGGTCCGCCTCCGGATCGGAGGCGTGACAACCACTCTAGGACGAACTCTCTTGAATGACTATGTACAAATGCCTCACCACCTACTTATACTAGTCCACTCTAATTTTGCTGTTTAATTCTTCGGTAGAGATTTTTCTCACTTCGGGTTCAACCCGAAGAACTGAATTTTATACATTTATAATATATTAAAAATATTACGGAGTAATAGTTAGTTTCTTACCAAAATACCGTCACTTTGAAAGTGTCATACATAGATGCACACCGTAACCCTAAGTCACTTTTGGGTGTCTGTACATACGCATACATTCGTATATACTTATGTATATTAGTATTAAAGCCGTATTTTTGTAAATGATATTTAAATAAGAAGTTCTAATATATACTTTCAAAAAACTTCGGGTTAAACCAATTTGGGGTGAAAAACTTTAATTCAATTTTAGAAAATTGAAAGCGAATTTTTTGGTTCAGTTCTTCGAACCCTTTTTTTATTCGGGTTAACCCGAATAAGCACCCGTGATGCATGAATGTGGATCGTTGTGCGTATGACAAATATAGAATATTTCCTGCTCTTATACAAGAAAATAAAGGCCAGGGATGCTGTTTGTCGCCTTAGTTAGAAAAACGTGACATCCCTTGGAACGTTAGATTTTTGTCACTTACTTGGGTAACTCCACGTGTAATATCCCTAAAATTTTTCAGATTTATTTAAAATTTGTAGCGGGGAATATATTTTTAGCATCATATTTAAACTAGCAATTTTAGCAACGACTTTCATATCCAGCTTTTAGAGTCGTTAGCGTGATCGAATTTTTAACGGTTATCTTTAACGACAAATATTAGAAAAAGTTACAGTTTAACGGTGGTGATATTGAACAGGGTACTTAGTGACAATTAGTGTAAACTATATTTTTAAAATAGTTAGCATCGACGTATATTTTTTTAGCGACAAAACTATTTTCTTAGCATCGATATACTTATAGCAGCGATATTTTTCATTTAACATCGATACTTTTATTTAGCAATTTTTAGCGTCGATATGTAAAGCGAGGTTATATAACAAGCCGTAGAATTATTCTAGTGTATCAATCTATCGTACATAATTAGTTTGGGTCTTTTCCTAATTATAAAAGGTTTGGGGTTAACGTTGAATAGCTAACGAAAATTTGAGGGGGTTTTTTGGTAATTATCTTCTTAGGGTTATATATATATATACACACACACACACACATAACAGCTGACTAGAGCAGCCGTCCAAACCCCTTTTCCTTCAAAATTCTGTGCACGGTTGGGAGAGAGAGATCGAGCACGGTTGTGACGAAGGTTTTTTCGGCGAACTTTCTGGTAAGCTCTAGTTCTCCTTCTTGTGTTTTTCATGATTATGGGTTTAGATCTATGAGAATGAGACAGAGGATAGCCATGTAGGGGCTGCCGTGGGGATCGAATTACTGGGTTCATATGGGTGTTTGTGTGTGACTTTAAGGGATGACAAAAAAAAAGAGGGAGGGGCAAAGAAGAGGAAACCTGCGGTGGAACAGGTTTAATGGGTTTGGAATGTGACTGAATGAAAAGGTATATTACATATGTGGGAGTGTTGTGGGTGTAATTGTGATGATGCAGAAAATGGTTCGATGCTACGTGGAGGTGCCACAAAGGATGCAGTCTGAGTCAGCTTCCAGGTAGGCAACGTGGGAGACAGCAAGGACGGCGTAAGGGCCGAGGGCAAGGCTCCCCAGACAGGTCGTGAGGGCTGGCAGTGCTGCGTAGGCAGGGTGACGATGAACAGGACCGACAGTCTACAGTCCGTGATAAGGGTGCAGCGTCAAGGGTTCGTGGACGTGAGCCCAAGTGTGTTTCTCTCACTAGAATTTCAGAGAGAATGTCTTTTTAGAGAGAGAAAGTGAAAAGCTCAAATGAGAGAAAAGATCCTTGAAAAGGCTCCAAAGTCCACTATTTTATAGGCAAAAATGTGCATGTGTCATAAGTTGACATGTGTCACCCCCTGGGAACGACACGTCACAAGGGGGGCCAAAGCACTGATCCTCCGTTGGGACTGCCGGTCCTTAAGTTCGTGCTGCCCTGCCCTTGCGACATCTCTCTGCCTGTCTGAGGAGACTGATCATGCCGCGGTAGCATGGTCAGAGTAGCCCGTTGCCCCAGCCTCCAGTCCAAGCCCTTACTGAATCCCACAGGCCTGGCAGCGGTGGGGAAGACTCGACGCCCAGCTGCCAGGTGGACTAGGCAAGATGCCCTTCCGAAGACCTGCTCCCATCTCGGAGTGACCCGAGGGTCATAGTCCTTAGGGGTGCCGATGCGAGCCCCCAGTGCCAGAGCACGTAGGCCAGTCACGTAGGCACCCTGGCAGAGATAGTGTCCTGGAGGAGTCGCTTATCCCGCTGTGAAGGGTCCTTGTGCCGGAGCACGGAGTGAACCCCCCCGGAATGAAGACGGCGACGACTTTCAGGTTGTGAGCCCATCCCGTAAGCATATAACATGATTGTGGCGCATAGGCGCGGTGCTTACAGCACGAGACATTGATTGTGGCGCATGGGCGCTGCGACAACTTCCGCGAGTCCTTACTTGGTGCCGGGGTACTGTAATGTGACAGAGAGTGCCAGGGGTCGTTGCGTGGATGGCGCGCGACAGTGAACGACGGTTGTCATGGCGACAGAACGGCCACAAGCGACGGTCGTCGTGACTACGAGCGACGGTCATCGCGACGACGGAGCACGGCTGAGAGCGACGGTCGTCGCGACTACGGCGGAGCGCAGCCGCGAGCGATGGTCGTCGTGACAACGGAGCACGGTCAAGGGCGACGGTCGTCGCAACTATGACGGAGCGCGGTCGCGAGCGACGGTCATCGTGACTATGAGCGAACGACGGCGAGCGAGGGTCATTGCCACGACGGAGCATGGCCGAGAGTGACGTTCGTCGCGACTACGGCGGAGCGCGGCCGCGAGCGATGGTCGTCGTGACAACGGAGCACGATCGAGGGCGACGGTCGTCGTGACTATGACGGAGCACGGTCGCGAGCGACGGTCATCGTGACTATGAGCGAGCGACGGCGAGCGAGGGTCATTGCGGCGACTGAGCACGGTCGAGAGCGACGATCGTCGTGACTACGGCGGAGCGCGGTCGCGAACGACGGTCGTCGGTCGTCAAGGCAGGTGGCCGACCACCAAGGGTGGCCGACCCCTTGAGGTGGCCGACCCCCAAGGTGGAAGGCACGCCGAGGTCGCTTCACGAGCAGTTCACGTGACTTGAGCATGCGTTGCTTTGACCGGCTCTCGAGCGTTGAAAAGTTGACCGCTGACTGGGTGATGTGTCGCGCAAAGTGGGTCCCTTAGCGGGTCCTGGGGTGCGACCAGAATAGGGTATGAACAAATTGTGTGGTGCTTAGGAGGGTAAAAAGGTGGAAAAGGGAGGGGGAAAGGGCTACCATGGGGCAGTCGTACAAGCACTGTGAAGAGGTTTGATTTGCGGGTAACGGCATAGAAGAGGAAGGCTTACCGTAATGGACAGCCATGATGCTGTGTTGTGGCTGTGTTTATATGGTGTTTAGTGGATGTAAAAGTGAAAAAAAAATGAAGGGGAAGGTGGCTGCCATGGTGGGTAGCCATGGTGCTGTGCCATGAGTATGTTTATATGGTGTTTAAATGGGTGTAGATTGGACAATAACAAGCCACTGCCGTGAGACAGTGGCTGCTTTGCTGTGACTTAGGTTGAGAAGATTATGGTCTGGAAAGAAAAATGAAGCAAGGGCAGTAGCTTAGAGGGAAACATGAATTTACTGAATGAAGGAGACATGATGGGTCTAGCTGTGGTAGTTGGAGAAATTGGTTATATGCATATGAGTATGTGTATGTGTATATTAAAGAGTTACAAAATGGTGTAGTGTGTAGTAGGTATGGAATGTGACATTGGATTTGTAAATGGGTACCTGTGTGTATACTAGTGTGAAGAGTGTAGTGTAAGAAGTAAATTGAAGGCAAGGCAAGCCATTGCCGTGATGGAAGAGAGAAATGTGTAATGGGTTGTGAGTTTTGGGAGAAGAAGTTTGTTTGTGTGAGTGATGTGTGTGTGTGTATATATATATATATATATATATATATATATATGTATGTATACACACAAATGGTATGAATATATGTGAGTGGGTAATGTATGTGTGAGTGTGTAAACTGATGAAGTGGGTTCGGAAAGTGGGTTTTGAGGAAGAAGAAGATACTGGCAAAAAGAAGGAAAAGCTTTAGTTTGAAATTGAACTCAAAAGTGTCGCTAAAAAGGTATCCTATTCCACTAGTTTGTTTTTGAATTTTTAAAATATATTTAGGAATTTATTTGGGCAAAACTCAAAAGAGTAACTTATATTAATTTTGCAAGATCTACACACAGTAAAAAGTTTAGATTTTTCAGAGCTCCGGAAGCGTGATAACTAATTTTATTCGTGAAAGAGATTTCGGTGTATTTTAGAATAGTAAATTAAGTTATTAAATTTTGAAACTTCTACAATAATCTTATATAGCTAACAGAAGGTAGTTTCAAAAGTTTTGAAAGTCATTTGCTATTTTTAACGTTATTAACAGCGTAGAGCTCGATCGTGTATCGCGTAACGCTTTACTATTGCAGTAATTTATTTAAACTATTTTAAAGACCTCTTCTGAACAGATTTAGACAAAGTGCAAAACAAAAACTCCCCTTAATTTTGGGAAACCTTCGACGTGAAAATTTCTCAGATTTTTTCGGGCATGGGAAGTGTCTCAAACAATTTTATTTTCAAAATAGGCTTTTGAATTATGTAACATAGTAAACAAGATTTTTCTAAACTTAGAATTTTATAGTGATCTAAAATTACTGTGATGCTTGAGTGGTTTAAATGTATTCTTTTAGGTTATATCCAAGTGGATAATGGTACGTTAGGCATCGGGGGCGAATAGGAAATTTTACAAAGTACGAGAGGCGGTTTGGTACACTTCACTCACTTAAGAGAAACTTAATACTTAGGCGTACTCGAGCGGTAATGAATGATGTCCTTGTGGTTTGTTATTTAGGTTTCGGTAGTCAAGATATAGGATCGACTGTTGATCGAGCTCAAGAACCAATTACTGAGCAAGTAAGTACTTCTGCCATATTCCTCCGTATACCCTATTTTTGTTTATGTATATGTATAAATGAATTGTTCCAATTAGAAGTTTTAAAGCCTTTTACATGCTACTGCTTTTGTGTAAATTGTTTGATGAGAAAATGCATAAAAAAATGTCATGGAATGTTTTCTATGAATAGTGTTTAAAGTTGGCTTATGTTGAATGAGACAGTATTTCTGGCTTGATTGTTGCGCCCCATATCCACGGAGAAAAGTTGGATTGTTGGGTCCTGGTCAACGGGACGATACGTTGACGCACAGTACTGTTGCTCGTGGTGCGCCCTTGCGTCCACACCAATATGTATTCCGGACGAAGGAGGGATTGTGGGCCCTAGTCGGGGGGCGCATACCCTGACCAAATAATGTTCATCCCATGTGGTGTAGGGATTGTGGACCCTAGTCAGGGGAAAACGTACGCTGACCGCAGCATGCCTATGTTATGATGAACTGTGATAGTTGTTGATAAGCCTACTTGATGTCATACTTCGTTTCTGAGAATCTTGGATGAATTGCTTTCAAAAGTATATATATGCATAGTATCTCTTGTGAAATGTTTACCAGTTTTAAATTGAAGAAAATCATGGCATGTTTCATATTTTTATGAATCCCAATATCTATTTTAGGGATATAGTTTGTGTACTTACTGGGCCCCAAGCTCACCCTTTTTTATAAATGTTTTCAGGCGATCAACTAGATGAACATGAGTATTACGAGGGAAATAAGAATGAAGCCGCAGGAGATGCTCATTATGAAGTTGTTTAAGCCCTTGAGAAATTGTAGAACTGCCAGTTATTTATTTGAACTGTTCGTAGCTTAATTTTAGGAGGTTTTCTTAAAATAAATGCTATCGGTCTCTATGGAGGATTTCAGTAGAGATGATTTGGGAAAGAGTTGTAAGGGCAACTTTAGAAATTTATGTTATGGTGTTAGTTAATGTATGATTTTAGAATTGTGTACATGTTTTAGCGAGTAAGGCCTGGCAGAGCCCTAAATTGGAGTCTATTGGGTCTGCGGCCGGTCACGTGCCTAACTCGCGGGCCTGTCCTTGGGTTCGGGTCGTGACACCACGTGTGGCACTGTTATAATTCAATCTTAGTTCTTATCTTCTTAATAAATTCTAACCATATGAATGAAAGAGTACAAACTAAATCGCAAGTCGATCAACGACGTGAGTAGATATGTCAAATGGGCCGGGCTTGGGCCGGCCCGGCCCAAGCCCATCGGGCCTCGAGCAAAACGGGCCGGGCCCGGGCCAAGGGGACTGCCAATCGGGCCGGGCCGGGCCTGGCTCTGGGGATATCTGGGCCCGGTCCAAGCCCAGGCCCTAGGCCCAACATTTAGGGCCGGGCTTGGGCCAGGCCCGGGCCTATTTTTTTTAAATTTTTTTTTGGGCATTTTCTTGTTATTCAATATTTAGTGGCTACTTTCAAAAGAGCCAGCGAATTAAATCGCAAACTTCATATGTTAAGTATGATATCCACACACAAATACACACAGATACCGGGAGAGAGACAGAGAGAAATGGACCTCAGGGCCACCAACTTCATGAACCCTAATGGCCTTGACCATTTTTGTTGCTGTTGATACAGAGAGTGCTCTCACTAATGACTTGGTATTACAGTAGTTGTTGCAGCAAACTTGTTGAAAAAGAGGTGATTTTTTGTGATGAAGGCCAGTCACAAATGGGTTCAAGAGCAAAGTGTGGAAGTGATGAAGAAGTCTCAATCTTGACCCACCCACAAGTCAAGTTAGCTTAATCCCCATGTTGCGATTAGAAATGGTCAAACGCGTCACTTTATTTCTTTACCTCTTTTTTTTTCATTTTTTATTCGTACACGGGCTTGTCGTTGGAAGAAGAAAAGAAAAAACAGTTCTCTGGCCACTTTGACCCGGGCCAGAACTGGGCCAAACCCGGGCCGGGCCTGACCCGGGCCAAGCCCGGGCTTTTTTCGGGCCGTTATCGGGCCGGGCCAAGCCCGGGCTTTTTTCAGAAAAATCCAGGCCTGGCCCTAAGCCCAAAATGGCCGGGCCAGCACTGTTCATGTATGGGCCGGGCCAAGCCCGGGCCAAAAAGGGGCCGGGCCGGGCTGGGCCGCGGGCCGCCCGGCCCATTTGACAACTCTAGACGTGAGACTTGTCGATCTAACCACATGAAAGCCAGCACGTTTAAGGGCTCAAATGCACAAAATTTCGGGTCACGAATAGTGGGGGTTTTTGGGGGTTGGGGGAAGTGGGGGGCCTGGTCCTATTTGACGCTTTTGGACCGGAGGCTTAACCATGGAAGGACCAAACATTCAAAGTTTTAACCCCTCACTCTCCCACATGCCTCTCTGCTAAAAATTCCCAAGAAAACAATTCTTACAGAGCCAGTCACGGCCAAAAGTAGGTGAAAAGCAACGCAGAAGAGACATTACCATATTACTACGACAACCCACCGCTACTACTACCACTACCTAATCTTACATCAACTACACGAAGCCAGTGGGAGTGGTACCAGTACAGATAAAGCAAACACAATACAGTCTGTACAGAGACGAGAGAGAGAGAGAGAGAGAGAGAGTCCCCCTCCTCCATCGACCTATTCATCCCCCCAAAACCCTAGCTTTTCAAGTAGCCGTCGCCTAGTTGCTGCCAGATCTAGCCGAGTCGACTCGGCGGCTGATTCCGCCGACTCGGCATGCCGGAATGTTGGTAGCTCCGCTGCTCCTGAGCGGCAATGTCGGCATCTTTGGCTGCCTCCGAGCGGCCGCGATTAGGAGCTTCCAACACGGTATCTTTAGCCGTGAACTCACATTTCAAATGCAGCAAAGTTCATTTTCTAGCTTAATTGATACTTTTAATGTACTCTGTTAGTTAAAATAATGAGAATATCGCCTTGTGCAATGGGCCCTCGGGTTGCAATTGCGCTGGCTGTGAACTCGCGCTACATCCATTTTCACAATCTAATTAGTGTACTACATGTTAGGGTATTCAATTCTTTTACCAATACGAATCACATGCAGTTACTTTTGCTACGCATGCACATGGGATATTAACTTCTGTTGGCTGTTGAGAATTAAGGTTATGTACCACTTTGTTCTCTAATCAAGGGAGTAGGTTTTTTCATCATATTTGAACTTTGGCATAGTCAAGGGGGTAAAATATCGTTAACCCTGAGTTGATTTTGAAATGTAAGCTCTCTGCAACTTTTGAAGTTCGTTAAAAAATAAACGGTGAACTTGGGGGGAGACGTTCGATCGTTATGGAAACTTCATCAAACTCTATGGAAATTCAGCCCTTTTTTATCATTTTGTGTCTAAGAAACCTTGGTAATACTTATGTTCATGCTTATTTTTACATAAGTAGTTAAAAAGTAAGAAGATATCTACTGCATGCGTCTGCTTTGTTAACTCCAATCTGTCTTTCTCGAGTCGCTGTAAAAGTTTATTTTCTGGCTACTAGCTTGCAGTTGTATTTTTAGTGAGTTGGAGCTTACAAAGTTTAATTACAGGTTTTCAAGAGTGGTCCGCTTTTCATATCTTCAAAAGGTTAGTAGAGGTTCCTCCACTGACATTTCCTGTAGCTGTTCGTTCCCCTTATTACTATGACGGGCATTTTGTGTGCTTGAGAACTTCTAAACCATGTTAGTACTTATTGTCTTCTTTCATCAGACGTATTTGCAGTCAAAACATTCTTGCAAAAATCCGGACGTGTTCTGATTGCATATGTTGTAAAGTTAAAGTCCTGATTCATTTTTATAGTCGATTAGCACAGTGGGAAACATGGGAATGAAAATGATTTGGAAGTTTTGCTTAATAACATTGCATGGTAACTGTACAGTTACGCAAGCTTTACGAAAATTATGGATCACGCAGTTGACACGAACAAATAGTTCAAGGTGATGGAGAGATATTAGTTAGTTTTAAATAAATGGTATCTGTACAAGAAAGCTAAGCAACTGTATATAAATTAGGCAAAGTAAAGGTTAGGGAGATGAAAATAGACTTTTGGTATTACTTGGAAGCTGTTGCTATTCCATGAAGAGGATGGTAAACCGAGCCTTGGCATTATCCCTGAGATTGGGATGACAGATGAAAGAGATTGGCCGGGAAGGTAAGAGACTTGAGATGGTTGAATCTGGTGCCAAGGAGTACCTTCCTCAATAACAGTTATCGGAAGTAGCAAGCAACAGATTTTTGGCAGGACACTCCTTTACAAAATTGTGGAGGGTTTAGCATTGTTGTGGCTTATAACCTTTTAGCTGGCGTTAATCTTGTGGACCCATGATCATGACTAATTTCATTCATCTATATATCATGGAGAGGAACACTCATAGGAGCTTTAATCTGGAGCAGAAGGAATGGCGTTGAAGCTATTTTAGTTGGAAACCTCTTATCTCTCGTCAGTTTCTTGCTTTGGAAGAATGAGGGTCTTCAAAAAGTGTAAGCCGCTTTTTGTATAAATAAACTTGTTGAATTTGGAGATCTGTGAAAGATGGTCCGTTTGTTCAAAGGAGGTATTCCAAGCAGTTGTGGGACAGATAGAAGAGTTAAGGTTGTGGGTCGATCTAATGGTGGGGGTTGTTTGCTTCTTCTCAAGGTCATGAGAGTGGCAGAGATGGTGTTGGCAGGGGCTGGAAAGATGGTTTTGTGGCAGGTTCGAAGCTGGGTCAATGTTGTCATTGGCAAGCCTTATATTGTAGATTGTATCTCCCTTTGGGTGGTTGTTTGATGCTCCATTGAGCAAGTACAGGGAAGAGCTACGTTGGCTGCTGTGGTTCAGCGGTTGTTGGCTGGGGGTATTAGGGTGAGCATTTCAGATGATACTTTCTCTCTTGAGATTCCTCTCTGAGGTCAAAGTGGCCAGCATTTTGGGGAAGGATGGGGCAGTGATAGCAAGAATTTGGATATCAATAACGAGGGTGTGTTTCTGGAGTGCGTCTAGGTTAGAGCTTTGGATCATCCACTCCATTTTAGCATATGGAGATATCATAGCCATCGGCGAAAGGTGTGAAGGCGTTGTTGCCGTTGTTAAGTAACGGATGAGATGATTGTACTTTACCGAAGTCCTGCTGAATATTATATAACTGTAGTATTTTCTGAATACCTTTTTATTCACTTAATATTTTTCTAGCGAGTCTAAAACCATAGTAAACTAGACTTTCAGACCTTTCCAGTGATATGAAGTACACCTTAAACGGACATCGGCACAACTTACACCAGTTCATTCCTATCCCGCTACCAGTTCATTCCGGCTGGGACACAGTTTCCCAAATCATGCCTACTATTATGCCCTTCGCCTAATGTGCAGCGGGCTCGTGTGAAGGTTCATTACGGTGCTAAGATGCTGTCCAATATCAGTATAAGAGTAGGGTGCTGTGTATTTCATATCCCTTCCCTCTTTGGTCAGAAACAATGGCTTTTGTTCGTTTCATATCTGGCATTCAGCAAGTAGGGAGCAGATGAATAAAGTGGGGTGTATCTCACATGCCATATATTCATTTGGCGAAGAATGGCTGTTTGAGTAGTCTGAAGACACATTTGGTAGAGCAGTACGTGGAGGAGAAGAAATTAAATTAGAAATCCTTTTCACTTCTTAAATTGGCTTTGGCAGATCGTTGCACATCCAGGATGACTCTGGTATGCTGACTTCAGTTGTGCTACATATGCAGGTTGAGGTATCGGATTAAGGCTCCGGAGATGTTCTGCTCAATCCCTTAGGCTCTTATATTCCTGAGGCTTGGGATAAATTTTGGATAAGCAAACAGTATGCAAATGTGCCATTTATGCTGTTTGCGGTCTAAGATCTTTCAAGTTAAAGTAGTCTTTAGTGTAAGGGCTATTTTTTTGGGAAATTGACGCCACTACTGGCGAAGTCTGGACTGGACTCTTATAGGGGATGTAATTTCTGTTGAGTTTGAAGGTGAGGGATGCATGTAGTCTCTGTTGACTGTAACTCGCTACAGAGACTAAGATGTTAGCTGGCAATTGTTTTTGGGTTGTAAATAAATTTTTGAGCCCTATGGTGACGGTGATTCGTTATCTTTTGCTTCTGTGGACCCTTGCTTAAACTCTTGGAGTGTGTGGGGCTTACCCATGTAGTTAAATAGAAGAGGAGCACCGAGGGAGGATAGTGAGGAGATAGAGTTATGTTAAGCGTGGAGGGTGCAGTGCAAGACATTCCTGTGATGTGGGATATGCGATTATTATCGGGTATATGTGCCTAAGGACTCTCAGCTATCTTACTTGGACTCGGTACGAGTGTGTGGGTAGGATAAGTGTCCAAAGGTCGGATTCGTCTAATTTCTAAATCACAAGATAGTGGGACACGACAAAATATTCAATTTATATATAATATTACTTCTTAATTATTTTTCAAGGTAAAATGATGTTTTATGTGGCACACATGGTTTTAATTGAGAACTTGTCTTATTTAAAAGTAATAACGAATTGGGCGAAACACTGTAAGATACCGCTTATAGTGCCATTTCTTATGAGATGTGTTAGACACATATCTCATGCCCATGTCCAAGTTTCGAGTGTCCAACATAGGTACTTCAAGCATTCTGAAGAGTCCATGTAATACAGATTCTCATTGTGTTCCTTGCCTAGTGGTGGTTGATTAGGATTTCTTCTTAATCTTAGTGCTCTATGGTCGGAATCATTTGGGCAATAACATGGTATGCGGAACGCAAGCATGGGAAAAGAAGAATTATTTGTGTCATGCGTGTAATTTTTATGCCATTCTATTGGGATATTGGCTATGAAGCACGGACACGGGTGCAGATACGATATGGGTGCGGATACGCAGATACAACATTTTTGAATATTTTAGAATATGGGTACGGCGGGGATACTGCAAATATTATACACACACACACACACACCATGTACACGAAATATTGAATTTCTAAACAATTTGGATCTAAAAAAAGTGCATAAAAAGACATAGTGCAATCTAATTCAACCATTCAATAGTAGTACAATACCATCATACATAATAACCACCACCAAGTAGATCATATTCATAATAAAAGTAGCAATGTAGCATCAAAGTTCCAACTATCTAACAAGCAAAATACTCCTTTGCTTTTAAGCCTTTAACACATTAAACAATAAACACTGTTTATAGATTTGTTCCAATTTACTGAGAACAGAGGTTGGACCTTCTACCAAAATTGGTTCCAACTTCCAATTGACATTCCACGTCCAAGTCACAAAAGGTAGCAAAGAGAGATTTGAAGACAGGTAGCAAAACGAGAGGAAGAGAGAGACTTACCTTTGGAGAAAAGCTGCCGGAGGTGAGTAGATGTCTTCTCTGGTGGCCGCGGGTGGTCGCCGGAGGTCGCTGGGTGGTTGCAAAGAGGCTATTGTTGCCGCTGGTCTCTCTCTCAGACTCTCCTAATTCGATCTGCCCGAAAATTAGGTTAGTACAGACTATTTCATTTATGTTTTCACCCCCACAAAACTGAGGTTCTATGTTTCAACTGCCGAAAATTCTTTTGACAATTATGTTTTCCGCCTATAAGTATCGGATCCGCATCCGAACCGTATCCTATCGGCACACGAAATTCAGAAAATAAAAAGAAAAGAATGGATCCGTACCCGACACGCACCCACACTGCACCCGCCTTGCACCCGACGCGCACCCAACCCCGCTACTTCCCCCTTTTTGAAGCACTCGTGCTTCTTAGGATTTCGGTTTATTTGAATCTATTTCAATATGAATAGGTAGTTAGAATTCATCATATGTTGAGGTTTATTTAAGTTTCGGCATGTTAGTAGGATATTTTTGATTCCTGCAGCTGAGGTCCCAAAAATAATCCTAATTGAATCAAATCCACATAGGCACCTTTTACAGATTGTTTGAATTTTCTCTCCACCATTTATTTTTCATATACTAAAACACTTCGTGAGCTTGTCATAACCAGTAATGTCTAAATTCTTAGAAAGGGTGTCTTGCATGGGACTTGAACATGAATTCCATCAATCTTGGCCAAATCCTAGGACAGTGGGCAAGAGAGTTAATTAATGTTCTAGATAAGGGGCAGCCCTGTTTTACATGGGTGTCAAATAAAAGAACAAAATTTGAAACATCAACTTCAGAAGACCAAGTGGAAACCTAGCACATGCACCCGCTCCCACCCGTAAGCCTTCTATACAAATGATACTCCTGTATAGAACATGGCACCCTGTCTCCTCCCACTTCGTGCAACTAAATTTGATTGATATAGTTATATAGAGATAGTTCTTTTAGAAAGAAGGAGCGTAACTGCAGTAGGTAAGCGGTTGTTAAGTGTGTTGTGTTGTTGACTCTAATTCTGTGTGTTTTATTGCCTGGTTCCAATTGCGTAGTCAGCGTCTTTGTCCTGTTTTCTAGCTATATTCCTGAGGTTCTTTATTATGTTTACAAGAATTAATGGAGCTAACTAGCGTAGGGTTAATTAAAACCAGTAGAACAACCCTAGACAGGGGTTGGGTAGGCGGGTTAATATCGGTTCTACAAATTGATGGTGAATTAAAGCATAAGCATAAATTAATTGCTCAGTTAATGAGTATATAATTTGGTTAATTTGCCGACTAAGCAATAATCACTATCACCTAATGAACAAATTAATCAATAAGTTGTCTACCAGTGTCAAACAATCATGACATGCTATCTAAACAATCTCACAAGTAGATGAAATGATGTAAAGAGATGGATTAGAGATACTTAACACGATGATTTTAATGGTTTGGCGAGAACTCCCCTTAAGCCTACATCCACATCTTCAATGAAGTCGCTTGCTCTAGAATCCACTCATAACAATCTTCTTTTAGGTGAAGATTAAAACCCTTACAGCCACTTCATGATATCCTTATACCGAGCACAGCCCTTGGATCCACAAAGCTTCCCCAAACAATCCAAAACCTTGATTACATCCTTTTACAAAAACTAATTGTATGCAACAAATTCTTGAACGGGAATGCGTTCGAAGAAGACCTAATTAACGGAGATATGAAAGAATCAATGACTTGAAGAATGCTCATTGTGACTCAATGGACAGCTCACAAAGATGCAACATTATAAAGATGAAGACAAGAAAGTTTAGTGCTTGAGCTTTGATGTTTATAGTGAATGAAGGCTTATATATATATATATATATATGTATATGGGTTGGATTTGAAACATAGACGTTTTAGGAATATTGTTCGCAAAACTAGCCGATATTTGCACAGAACTTGGAGTCAATGGTAATCCTTGGAGGATTTTGCTTTGAATGCATCGACTATGTTTCAATGCTGTTGACTGGAATGGTTTTCTCAACTGCCTTATTTTGGGCATAACTCTCTAACAAGGTCGCGTTGAGGTGCCTTTATTTTTGTGTTGGAAAGCTAAAAGGTTTACCCAAGTATCAAAAGATTTTCTCTAAAAACATATTTTAAAAAACTGAGCTACCTCCAAACCTGACTCATCTCTTGGAGGTGTACTTGTTTGAATGATTAGGAACACTTATGCAATGCGCAGGAGGTTTCCTAGGGTCATCCTAGGCCATAGTCATCAATTCAAGTATCAAACCAAGACTAGTTGTGATAAGATAAGATTATTACATTTGAAAGTAACTTGGTCATCTGTGCATTCTTGCTTCTAGCATTTGTCCCCATTTATGTATATTTCTTGTACATGTGCACTTAGTGGTGGTGCATCTTGGTTTCTCTCATTCATTTAAGTACAATAACATTGTTGGGCCCATTTTCTAACAGATCGTAAGGTACTTTAACATGGTATCAGACTTCTTATTTAGCAAAGTTTTTTTTTGCCTCTGTATGTTTGGTGGTATATGAACTTTGTTTATTTGTGCCCCTGGTGGTGCTGCACCTTAATTTGTCTCTCCACGTGCAATTCAGGTTTGCACGTGAGGAGTGGTAAGCATCGTAACTTAACAATCCAAGTTCCATAATGCGTCTTCACCAGCACATATGTATATATCTATAAAGCGTCAAATTCAATGCACGTATTAGAACACAATCAATGTCTTGTTATCATCTAAATAAGTTTTGACTACTTCTAAGCTTTAGATTTTAAATAATAGGGCTATGAGTGTATCACGAACCCCTGCCTAATTTAAACCATTCTCTCTCTCTCTCTCTCACATTTTTTTGTTCCCACCTCCACCACTATTCCTCCCCGTCTTCTCATCTCCTCGCTTCCAGGCCACAGGATCAATGCAGATGCTGGAGATGGCTGCTCCCCTGAATCCCAGATCTAGTCATTAAAGGGAAGCTACATGCTAGATGTTTGTCTCTTCTACCAATTTTACGAAATCAGACACCAGATGAGGTACAAAGGCCACGACAACAATGATAATGATGTACCTGAAGTTGCTGATGCAAATGACGATGCAGTAGATATGCACATACTAATATTACACAGGCTGAAATCTTAGAATATTAAAATGAGGACTCCACTTTACTGTCTAGTATCAAGAAACTCGTTAACCTTACAAACTTTGAAAACGTACCTTCATACAAAGTGTTCTAGATCTGAGCAGCAGAGGATAGCACAGTAAACAGTGGCTTTGTGCTTGCCTCTCTTGGATATTGCAGCGGCAGGGGATCGAAAGGCGCCACGGGGTTGAATCCTTACAACCAAGCCTCTTATGCTTGAGAACCATAATTAGGGTGGAGCTGAAGGTCAATCTTACAGGTCTTCATTTCTGTTTTCTTCAAAAGTTCCGGAGAAGGCAGACTTGTCTTCTTTTATACTAACTCCAAAGCTTCTAAGAGAAACCAAAACTTTGCAGACAAACCGTTCCGACTAATATCAGACTTCTCTAATTCTCCAAGTACACAAGTACTCTTACAAAATGAACCCAAAACTTCCAGAGCTGACTCAAATTAGAGATCAAACTGAAACGACACTACTACCCCCGACTGAAAGTACTACACAAAATACTTGCATCATTTACGGAGCAGCAAGACGATTTTTTTTTTGTTTCTTTGTCCTTTCTTCTTCTCGTGTACATATTAATGTATGAACAGTGTGACTGTAACAATTAAATCTGTGATCTGGTTGACATAGTATTTGTCATCATTAAAGCTAGTGTTCATTGAATAACCACCTGTCATAGTGTATACATAGTTGAAAAATTATGCTTAGGAAGATTGTCGCTGAGAAATTTAGGAACTGGGGAGGTGAGAAGACTGCGGACGGGTGGCGTTGGGTGGGACGGGTGGAGGAGTGGGGTATGCAGTTGATGATGAATGTGATTTTTCACATAAAAAATGGTACCCCATTTGGCACTCTTAAAATGGCTAATGGCGCTCTATGTACGGCTACTTTATGCATGTGATTTATGGTATGCGTAATTGTGCAAAGCATTGCAGGGAGTGTCGATAGCCATTTTTGAGGTGCTATTTGGGCTACCCTAAAAAAAGAGAACGATTTACTTTAAGTGGGGCTTCACGATAACATGGAGTGATGACTTAGCTATGCCATGTCAGGTTGGAGTTGATATTGGACGAAGTGGTGGAAATATCGTTGCTCCTAGCGTAACTGTTAAATCTCTAAGTAGGTACATAAAAGATCCTGAGCTCGAGCCCCATCTTCATGAGAAATATTCGGCTATTCTTTTTTGGGGGTTTTGTTTAGTCTTTGAAGTTTTTGATTTTTGACTTTTCTTTGCACAAGGGGGGTAATACACCCCATTTTTATGGCTGCACAGAGAGAAGATACTTCAAGTGAAAGTTGAACAACGAAGAATTTTTATGTTTCAGTTAAGCAGATTTATACAACTTCCCATACTGAATTGGCGAATAAATTTTATCAGTCCTGAACTAGCATCTATGCAAATATAAGAATTGCCTTTTACAAGAAAAGGAGAAAAAACTTGTATCAATATGAATCAGCTCTTTTAAGTATTTTGGTTGATCTTTGTTTATAAGTCATTATCATCGCCGATCACCTTTCTGCATATTGGTTGTTATTATACATTTCTGCATTTCTTTTACGTTTGTCGGAGATTTGGTAATTCTTCTAGCAATAGTATTTCGGTGATTTGTAAACTAAAGTTATCTTCTGCAGGGTTAGGTTGGAAGTCTTGGAAGAAGCGTTGGTTTATTCTTACGCGCACTTCTTTGGTCTTCTTCAAAAATGATCCTGTTAGTATAATTTTATTCTATATGGCACTTCTTTTGTTCTTTGACATCCCTTCCCAGGAAGTTGCATCTTTCTAGAGTGTGCCTCCGATTTGTATATATTCTTGAAGTCCAAATTGTCTTTGTGCGCTTTGTGTTCTAAACTTGGCTCCCTAAGCAGCTCTCAGTAATCAAACACTAAAGCTAGTCTATAAGACAGTCCTTGTTATTTCACAAGCAAACTCAAAAGAACCATGTTCATTGGGCAGGCTTGCAAGCCATGCTTCTCGGGAATGATGGCTTTTCGGTAAGTATGGGCTAAAAGTCACCTACAATGTCTACAGATGCAACATCTGCATGTCAGATTACATGATAACAGTTAGTGAAGACACATTCCGACGCTTTTAACTTGTGTGCATTCCTTAGCTATCAATCTTTGTATTTTGAACTGGTGGGCAACACTTTCTGGCACTTATCAAAACATGACCAACAATATAGAGTATATGACTAGTTTGCTAAGTGGAGACAAAATCAAAGTTACCTACATAAAATATACCTTTACTCTGTTACTTATGTATGTGCACATGGACTACGTCTTCTTTCAGAAAACATGGGTGATTGTTTATCATTATGATGCAGAAATCAAGTATCACATTATTAAGATTTTCATGTGTTGCATGTTGTTTAATTTGTATAGGGAGAATATTTAACTATTTCATATTGTATGTTGTGCTGTATCTGTGTTTATGCTTTGTGATTATGTCCTTCAGATACGTCTTATTACTTGGGGTAAAAGGTGAACTCTTACCAAGTTCACCTGCTGCTTTATTTTACATATACAAAACAAATCACATTGCTTCCTAGTTTACTTCCACACAATTGTTCTCCTCTATATATCGTTCTGCTTCTATCTTTTTCCTGAACTGTATCTTTTTTGACCTTTGTAGTTTTCTTTCTTTTTAACTTCACATGTAAAGATATTGTCCATCTTCATATTTGCCCCGCTCGATTTCATCACCTCTCTTCCTTGAGTAAGAAAAAATTAACTGGTCACCTTTGCTTCGAACTGACAAATGAAAGGCCATGACCAGCGTATGTCTCTAGGAACATTAATATTGGGACAGATGTCATGGAGCAAATCAAATTCAACTCTGCAGGGTCTGTCTGTTGAACTAGCATATATTGACAATTAATAAACATTTTTCTTCAAGGTTTCCTTTAATAAAATAGCCTAGTCTTAATCTAGTTTTAGGCCTTAATGCTTCTCTTCCAAGTTCCCCATGAGTCTTATCCAACACTGATATTTCTGCTTTAGCACCAGCTTATTATATAAAAAATGCAGCACCGAACCCTGATAAACTTGTCTATACGTTGCCTTAGCTTTAGTCCATGTTGAACAGAGAGGAATTTTAATACCTCAGAACTTGATCCATTCTGACTCATTATCTACCTTATCTTAAAGGCCTAATGAACTGAACTGTCTTATTGCTTTGACCAAAATCTTACTTTGTTACCCATGGGGTTCCTGGGAGATAGAGTGCTAGGGTTTTGTTGTGGAAAAAGAAAATTTATTTTAAAAAGTACCTCTTTGTACTACTTGCTTAACGTAAGCAATTTCTTGTTTGAGTCGAAAGAAAAGAAAGTGAAGAATGCATTTTGCGTTCATCTAAGAAGTACAATTGGGAGGAAGAAAGAGCAAAGAAGTTGATAGGTATTCAATGTAGTCCACTCTTCTATACTTAGACACTTATCCTTAGAGGCCTATCTTCTTATTAATTGGTTTTTCCTTATTAGATTCTGTGTTTTGATTACTTGAAGGATGATAGTCCTAAGTAAGAGGAATGTTTAGCTTGCTCCTTTGGTAAGCTGATCTGTAGTATTGCAATTTTCTTCTTTCAGATGCTTCAATTGATCTTACTGATGTTTCTTTTCTTTTTTTTTTAAAATTTATGCAGAGTGCACTTCCCCAAAGAGGGGGTGAAGTAAATCTGACTTTGGGTGGTATTGATTTGAACAATTCCGGGAGGTAAGAATGGTATTGAATGGGACTAGGTGGAGAAACTTGTATTCCAGACAACTAATCTGAACTTTTTATTTTCAGTGTTGTTGTTAGAGAAGATAAAAAGCTTTTAACTGTACTGTTTCCTGATGGCCGTGATGGACGAGCATTTACTCTTAAGGTGCCTCTTTCACTACTCTTCACTCCCCGCACCCCAAACACCAAAAAAAAAAAAAAAACAAAAGCTTCCATACTTGTGCTCTTTTTGAAACATTTTTCTTTCCTTTCTCAAGTGGCATTTGGGATATGTGAGGTTTTCTTATTTTGGTTTTTTAATGTACTTAGACTCCTAACTCTTGGGGCTTCTGTGTTTCGCTGTTTTCTGTTTTATTTCTTTCAGGCGGAGTCGTCAGATGACCTATATGAGTGGAAAACAGCGCTAGAACATGCTCTTGCCCAAGCGCCAAGTGCTGCACTTGTGATGGGACACAATGGAATTTTTCGAAATGACGCTAATGACACAATTGAAGGATCTTTCAATCAATGTTTGTACATTATCATCTACTTACCTTGCCAGTGACAGTATCATAGGCTCAAAAGTTAACAAAGTTTCGAATAATTGTTCCAGGGAGGGATAAACGTCCTGTTAAATCCTTGGTTGTCGGGCGGCCAATTTTGCTTGCACTAGAGGATATAGACGGAGGCCCGTCATTCCTCGAGAAAGCTCTTCGATTTCTGGAGAAGTACGGTAAGTTTCTATCTCACCTATGATTGATCTTTTCTGTTTCCAGTGTGTCATTTTGATGGCAGATACTTTTTTTTGTGGGGGGTGTGTGTGTGGGGGGGGGGGGGGGTTGTTCTTAGAGAGCCTCTGTTGCTTTTCTTTCTAAAATGAGTTAGTTAGTTTAATAGTCCTTGCGGCCTATCAATAAATGTCAGCTTAGGTTGCATGGTGTATTTGCTATGGAGTAAATAGTGTGGACCTCGCTAAATTGAATGCTTGAAAACGTAGGTCCAATTATTTTTGTCGTTTTTCTCACGCTATCTAATCCTATGTTACTTTCCGAAGCAGGAACTAAAGTAGAAGGAATATTACGACAATCTGCAGATGTTGAGGAGGTAGACCGCAGAGTTCAAGAATATGAACAAGGTTTTCTTTGGCTCAAAGTGACATGATTATTTTAGAAAAACTTAAGCTGTTAATGGAAACTATTTTGCTAGTATTATGTTCCAAAGATAATTTTGGTTAAATTTATATCCCCTTGAGATTATTTGTGATTTTCCTTGAAGAGATGGGACTGTTGCTTGCTTTCGTTTCATCATATGTACGGGAAGAGCTGACTCATTGTGTATCTCTCTCTCTGTACTTCACCTCTTTGGATTAGGGAATTTTTTCGTTTAATCATAAGTAGGAGAAGAGCTGAATCAGTTGTCTAGCTCTTTTCTTTGCTTGATATGTTTTCTCTTTTTAGATATAGATCCAGTTATCCTACTTTAGTTGGAGTGTTTGCTCATGCACATGCTTTCATACTGTAGCTTACTTTTGCTTGTTTTAGGTAAAAGTGAATTCGCGACTGACGAGGATGCTCATGTCATTGGTGACTGTGTTAAGGTGCTGTGCCGCATCTTATGTAACTTCTGAATAATAGATTTGTGCTTCTGTTGGGTCTTGCATATAATGATTTCTGATCAAGTATCACAACCGCAGCATGTTCTCCGAGAACTACCCTCATCTCCTGTTCCTGCGTCCTGCTGCACTGCTTTGTTGGAAGCTTATAGTATGTTCAGATGCCAGAAACTTCTTTTCGCACAGATTTTGGTTTATATGGATGCAAGAATGCCACATATTTTTTGGCTGTCATGTTTTCTCGATTTATCACTTAGCCACTGCAGTTATTACTATCCTTTGCAACTCTTGAGCAGTTCTCATGGTGCTCTTTCTTTGGCTATTATATATTTGTTTGTCGTAGATGGTAATCTTCTATGAATGATTCTCTTTTCAGAATTTTGTTCCCTTTTAAGCGTCAGTCAAATCCTATGATGACTTAAGAGTAATCAGGGAAGCTCAATTTGTTAAATAATTTCTTTTAATTAGACCAGATTAACTCATGTAAACAATCTCAAACCCGAAGTATGAGTGACAGTATGTATATTAGGATAGATTGTTTTTATCTGCTGGATTCTATATCAGGTGTTTGGAGGCGATTAAAGACCGAATATACATTCTGACAGATATCTCTTACCACCCTCCAGTAGGACAATTTGATCCATTTGGATTCGGGCGGGCGGGTTGGGGGGTAGAAATTATCCTGTTGGGATGAGACGTAAATGGTGGGATCCTTGCTCCTCTCTCTTCCTTCTGTTTCTATCCTCTTCCCTCTTTTCTCCCTTTTCCATGGAACTAACCCTCCACTGCCGAGCATCCTTCCTGACCGCTGCCAACCAGCAGCTCTCCGCAACCCACTACCACCGCCATCATCATCTTCCTCCACTGCAACAGATCTGGACGATTTCATCTTCTATTTCTTTGCTTCCTCTCTTGTGCCTTGGAGAATCCACTCAACGGCTCCATTTCTTGTCCATCAAGTTCTATGGTGTGAAATTATGACTTTGCTGATTTGGAGGAAGATCCTTTTTTTGCTGCGTTATCGTTTAATTTCTCGACTTGTTAAATCGGGTCATGCAATTGGCTATGTTACATGGACTCTTTGGTTTTGCGTGAAGTACCCGTGTCGGACACTCGACACTTGGACATGGGTATGGGATATGTGTCCGACACATCTCGTAGGATATGCCATTATGATACTATCTTATAGTCTTTTGTTTAATTAGTAGTTGTTTTGAGTGGAGATAAGTTGTCAATTAAAACCAAATGCATCACATAAAACACCTTTTTGCCTTCGAAATAACTAAAAAACAATAGAAAATATGAACATTTTGCCGTGTCCCCGTGTCTTGCGTTTTCAAAATTAGACGAGTCCGACACTTGGACACGTATCCGATCCGGACACTTGTACCGAGTCCATGTAACATAGGCAATTGGTATGAAGACTAGAGGAGTTGGAACAACTCATCAATGGCAGTTTCGGTATACTGAAAAACTCGACTTGTAGTTGAGTACTAACCCCGTTTAACTATGGTCTTTTTATAGTGGAGATTGGGTCGAAGCAGGTGGGCTGCCATGGTGTGGATCGTTAACGCTGATGGCGTTGGTGGTGGTTGCGGGTGGATGAATTACGGTTCCAATTATGAAAAAGTAAAATGTTTATAAATCTCCTCTATTAGGACTTCTAATCCTAAGCCTAAAGCACATGTAGTATAGAGTTATATGTTTATCCTCCCCAACCCGTCGGAAAACAAATTCTACCCTATCCCACAATATATCCCATTCTTTGGCCTATCGCATATGGTGTGTCGATGGTGCCAGGCCGTAGTTGCAACACTGGGCCATGTCTGCCCGAGAACACACGAATTGTAGTGATTGTGGCCATGCGCAGCACCGTTTAAAGAGGTGCCTGTGCCGTAGCACTCGGGAGTCTGTAAGGTAGTGTCCCAGAGAAAAGCCTACCCAAGACGGCAAGGAGTCCTCTTGCCTGAGCACTAAGAGCAGAGCCCCCTCGGAGTACCGCACACTCCAAGGAGTGGGTCGAAACATGTTCCACGACCTGGTTGAGCGTGCATGGTGTTTTGAAGTTAGAAATTGACATCGGGGTGCAATGGATAGGTGCGGTGCCGGGCAATGTCCCATGGTGCGGTGGAAGGCATGGGCATGATACCAGTCGCGACGAAAGGGCATGACGCATGAAGGTGTGGTGAGGTGCAAGGGACGGAAGTCACATCGTAATGGGCAGGACGACACATGGAAGCAGTGTTTGGGAAAAGGGACCCACGACAGTGCACAGGCACAATTGGAGCATGTCACTGGCCCTACAGCGTCCAAGCACCAATAATGTCTTTAGTACCCAAAAGTGTCCAAGGCCATGGTTGGTGCATAAAAATGGTCAAGGACGTAGCACGTGGACTAGAGGAAGGGGTTAGAACAACGACATAATCGCATCCTTGCCGTGGGCGGTTGCTAAAGATGAACCGTGTCCTGGCCAGTTGCCTTTGGCGGATCCATCCTCTGGACGGTTGCCTTGAGAGGATCTGCGCAGGCCATTTTCCTACCTTGGGCGACTGTCTCGGGTGGATTTCCTGCCTTAGGCGGCTGCCTTACACAGATTTGAGCCTCTGGCGACTGGTTCTAGGTCATTTTGTACCTTGGGCTATTTTCTGAGCATCATCATGCCTTAGCCAGTTTCGAGCGCATTTAGCGCGACTAGTGCGGACAACATCTGGTTTGACCGGAATGTTTTCGCTGATGTCTTGGCCGTTGAAAGTGAGCCCTGAATATGGCCACACGTGCTTAGCCAAAATGGCTAGCAACAAGTGCGTGACATGTTTGACATTGGATGCTCTTAAGTTTTGGTAACTGTTTTCAATCATGTAGTGGTTTCTGAAACTCCAATATTTGACTTCTGATCCTCAGTGTTTAAGTTTCTTCTTGGATTAATTTCGATGATTGAATGGTATTCCTTTATGTATGTTGTATTTATGCTAGATAATGTTTTGTTTTCCTTGCTATTGCCTGGCAGAAATTGATCGCAAGGAAGCTCGGGTGAATGCTATGCGCTCTGCAATACTGGAAACATTTCCTGAACCAAACAGGCGGTTGTTGCAAAGGTGATCTCACTCTCTCTCACCCCCCTGTCATGTTATGTTGTATCTTTGCTCCCCTACATTCTTGCTAGATCTATTTCTAGATTTTAGTTAAGATGACCTCAAGCATGTCGTCTATTATATATACGTTGTTGTTGTGCAAGAAAATTTTACTAATAAGCCCCTCAAACAATCGTTTGGTGTGGGGCGGCCTAAACATTTCATGTACTATACACAAAAGTGGGGGCTCCCAACTTCTGTCAAAAAGAAAACTGTAGAGGATGAGAACCAGGGTCAAAAGCCTCAAAAGGCAAAGGGGAAGGAGAGTCTAGATGGGAAATTTATTTTTGCACACTTGTATTGTAACAGGAAATTGATTTGTGTAAACAAATGTCAGCTTCTAGTGCTAATGTGATACTTCCGAATAAAAGAAAAAGGAGAAAAGCGCAGTGACAAGTTTGTTAAGATGATAAATTACAGGGATGGTGTGGAATCTACTATTCAAAAGCATGGAGAGAAGCAAAACAAGATTGCTTAAAATCCAATATAATCACTCTCTCCCTGTGCGCGTGTAATGTAGAAACATGGGGTAGTTTGAACAGCAGCTCCTAATAGATTTAAAGATGACTACTAGTCAATGGAGTGTTATGTGTTCTGTATTTTGCTTTATGCATCTAAAACTGTTTCCTGGTTTTTTAGCCACATTAAAAATGGCTGAAGCCACTGAGAGGTACCAATTTGGTCTACGTATTCAAGAGAAAGAATTTTTGTTTTGCATGATCTTGATAATAGTGTCACCACCTGAACCCACAGTTGGGCTCGTGAGTTAGGTCTATGACCGGACGCCGGCCCATTGGACTTTCACCAAGGGCTCTGCCAGGCCTTACTATTACTAATACCTGTACGCACGCAGTCTTAATCATTACTAAAACTAAACCATTAATTCGGCTATTAAGAGCCGCCCTTAAAAATTTTCTCAAAATGTCTCGAATAATATCCTCAAAATAAGTACTCTACTGACAAGTAAAACTTGGGGTTTATACAGACATAAGCTCCTTACACACACACACACACACACACACTGTGTACCCACAACACACCATACACAGAGCACACTGCAAAGGCACACTGTCTACACGCAAAGCGCGCTGCACACACGCACACAGCGCAAACACACATCCAGACAGCCATCACAGAATACATGCTGCATAGACCCACCTTACACATACTGCTACAGACACATTACACACAAATTACACACATCCAGACAGCCATCACAGAAGACATGCTGCATAGACCCACACCCTATAGGGACACACACCCCAAACATGCACACACCCCTGCACATAGCCACCCACACACAAGCACCTATAGAAAACACACGCACGCACACACACACAACCTGCACATGCCACGCACACACTCAATCTGCAGACGCCACACACACATTCACCTGCACACACACCACACGTACACACAACACGCCCACACACCACGGTTCCACAACCGCCCCCACACACACCACGCGGTCACACAAACATATAGACGTATACACAAACTTGATCAATAATCTGTACAATTTAATTTGGATGAGGGATTGAAACTTACTGGCAGTGGCACCCCAAATTCGTTGGATTAGCACCATGATGAATCTCTTCTCTCGCGTTGGTTTCAGCCTCATGCACACTCACACCTCAACCGTTCTGTGGAGAAATGGTTCTCCTTCTGAATTGTGAACAACCCCAACCACCTCCCCTCCTCCTCCTCCATGTCACTCAACAAAATAAAGCCAAATCCTCCCTGGTTATCTCTAAATAATCTCTTATTTGGCGTCAAAACGAGGTTTGGTTTTGTATATTCACATAATAACCCCTTCTTAATTATAACTTCTCCAAAGTCACCTACCCATTTTCATTTATTTCTTGTTCGGACCTAACTTCATAATATTACAGTTTTGACCCTTTCTAAACTTTGGAGCAGTAGGTGATTGCAAATTAAATTATACGAAAGGAATTAGAAAATAATATGTAAATCAATAACCGGATTGGTTCAGAATATTACACATATACAGTTGGAGGGGGCAATTACGTAGATGTCAAAGAGAGAGAAGACAATTTGTCGGTTGAGGTCGTATGATGTGAAGCAAAGAGAGAGAAGACAATTTGTTGGTCGAGGTCCTAGGATGTTAAGGTTGTTGCGGAATTCTTTCAGAGGAGAAGTCTATATTTCTTTGGCTTAAGAAGGGAAACTCAACACGAAGTTCTCCTCGAGATGGCCACTTGCCACTTACAAGAGAAGGTGGATTTAAAACTACGCGGTGGTCGTTTTTTATTTGTTCCTTTTCTCCTGGCAGATCTCTTTTGTGGACTTTCTAGGATAGTTCATGCTCAGAGCTTAGATATGGCTATTTTTTCTTGGTCCTTGCTAATATAGGGTGAGGGCTAAGTTATTTGCCTTCTTTTGTCTGCCACAGCTGGCTACACTTTTGGGGAGTTCTTTGTCCTTTTTATTTATATATATTTATTCTGAGGGCATAGGGTTGGTCCCATTGGACCCTCTTGGTGAATTTTCAACACTTCCTCCCTGTAAAAGAAAATAAACGATCGCGTGAGTTGTAAAAATGTTTTTTTGGTTTCAATCAATGTGGTAAAAAATCACCTATTTTATTTGCATCTTTTATGAGTTAAAACTAATTGTAAGCTTATACTCTCAGTCTTCTAGTCACTTGATAAGTCTACTCTCTCACTTTGCTGTTCAATCGCAGAATCCTGAAGATGATGCATACAATTTCTTTACGTGCTTCTGAAAACCGGATGACACCATCAGCAGTTGCTGCTTGTATGGCACCATTGCTTTTACGCCCTCTTTTAGCTGGTGAATGCGAATTGGAGGATGATTTTGATATGAATGGTGATAGTTCTGCCCAGCTTCTAGCTGCTGCCAATGCCGCTAATAATGCTCAAGCCATCATTACAACACTCTTGGAGGAGTATGAGAACATCTTCGATGTAAGTTGGTCCCAGTCTGGTGGTTTCTTAATTTGGTCAGTAAATGCTAAATTGTGCAAGTTCCCTCTTCATCTACCATTATGCAGAATTTTTTTCTAGGTTGATCTTTCTCTCCTTTTATTCCTTCTTCATGTTTTCTAAACTTGTCTCTCAATTACGGCTGAACTGAAAAACAAATTCAGGTTGGACAATTTCATAATTTATTGCAAATTCATAGTTTTTTACTCTATTGGCTTCTATGAATAAGTTGACTAAACACACACAGCAGCTACAATGAAAAATTACGTTAATTCGTTATACAGGGGCCATTGGTAGGATGATATGATTACTGCTCCAACTGCTTTAGTTGCACTGTTCTACTTCTATATTTTTGTACTAAGCCTAGTTCTGCAGCCAAATGATCTGCAGAGTACGTAAATTTTAGCTTGCATATCCTAGGATGCACTATCATTTACTGGCCTAATCAGTTTCATTTTGTTGATTGTTATACTTGGCGCTTACTATTTCTGTTTCAGGAGGATGCTATGCATAGATGTTCTATTTCAGCTGATTCACAGATTGAAAATAGTGGGAGTGAAGATTCAAGCGAGGATGAAAATCTGGAGATAAAAAACAATGGTTACCATGATGCACAAAATGAAGCCGAACAAGAAACCGATGATGATGCTGATCGTGTACTCAGCGGAAAGCTGAGTGAAAGCAGTGGTTATGCTGGGAGTGATCTTTATGATTATAAGGTCTTCTCTCCAACCCATACTCCTAAGTAATAAATGTAAGAATAAGAATAAATGATCATTAAGGACATACGTCTATTGGGGTGAGGCTTGGGCAATGTAGGACTGGCAGTTGGGCGGGTCGGATGCGGATCTTATGAAATCTGTACCCTCCCCGGTAGTACTTACATGACACCCACTCCGCCCCACTACCGGGTTAAGGAATGGGAATACCATCCCTGACCCGGCGGATGATTATAAAATCCGACCCCACCCGATCCCCCGAGCTCACTCAAGAATCAAACACATGATTTGTTCACAACTCAAGCTCTAACTTCCCCTAATACAGGTTGATCCATCTTGCATATACTCTTC
>JAVXUP010003377.1:0-72114 GCA_033070095.1 Escallonia herrerae | reverse complement strand
ACAAACATCAACAAATCAACTGTTCGGCTATGTTGCTGTCGGAAGGTTATGGGTCCACTACAATTTTAGGGCAGTTCACTTTGTGACGGAAAGAGGAGGATCATAGATCGTTGTCACCGTCGCCAGAAGGTGGAGAAGTGGGAGGTGTTATCGTAGCTGGTAGATAAATTGGAGAGAGAGAGAGGGGGAGGGGGAGAGAGAGGGAGCAAGAGAGAATTGGGGTTGACAGAGAATCTATTAGAAGAATTAATAGCTAGATAACGTGGCATAATCAGGGTCTTCATCTCAAGCCCATCTTGATCAGACAGCTGTAACTAGTTTTACAACATGTCTGCTGTAACCCTAGTTACAGCAGACGATCCGGATCCCTCTCGGACCCTATCGTCTGTTGTAACTAGGGTTACAGTAGTCATGATGTAACTTAGTTACAGCCATCCGATCAATTATGAGGGCCAAGATTAAGCCACGTCAGTGAAAATTTTTAAAAATGATTTTTGGGTCTGTTCTATTTCCCATGTGTTGGAGTTAAGTCCAAAGAGAGAGCAGCCTGGTGTTCTCTCTCTAAAATCTTTCTACTGGTGACGACCCTCCACCTTCTGGCGATGATGACAACATCCACCTTCCTGTGACAACGACATCCCACCTTCCGGCGACGACAGAGCCAGGATAGCCTTGTCCCCTGTTCTCATTTCCCGTCTCCCTATGACCCATGTCAAAACCACCATGCCAGGAACCATCGCACTTCAGGACCACCACCATCACCACCAATCCTATGCCAACCATCACCACCCTTGTTCACCCTTACTCATAACTATCGATCTACACACCGGCCACTGATCTATAGAAATGACCAACCAACCACCAATCTAAACACAACCACCATTACTCCGTCTCTCACCATC
Source organism: Escallonia herrerae (assembly GCA_033070095.1). Taxonomy (NCBI): domain Eukaryota; kingdom Viridiplantae; phylum Streptophyta; class Magnoliopsida; order Escalloniales; family Escalloniaceae; genus Escallonia; species Escallonia herrerae. The sequence continues at coordinate 71,212 of JAVXUP010003377.1, read as the reverse complement.
ACCCCGTTTTTCACTCTGATTACAAATGTGGATGACTTACACCCAGTTGATTGGCTGTCGATATTGATAATAGGAGCGGAGTGATTAATAAAAGTTGGGTAAAGTACAAGAGTTCTATTTTAGACCCCTATATCTAGGGATGGCAATTTGATCCGCAACCGGTAGATATGTGACCCGCCCCGATCCAATAGGAGCGAATTTTTTTTACTTTGACCGGGTTATGGGACGTATAGTGGGTACGGGTCGGGTTTGACATTTAATCTAACCCGCCCCGATATCCACCTCGTACCCACCCCGTATATATTTTATCTAACCTTAATTTAATCACAACCGTTGATCTTAGTACTATATAAATAGAATCACAAACCCCTATCTTCGCTTTTTTCTCTTCTTCGCTTTCTTCCCTCTTCTGCCGCTAGCCACCCCACGGCGTCGTAACTGTGACACTATAGCTACTTAGTAACAAGGGCCATGCCTGTGACAAATACCGCCGATTCTACTTGTCAATTTCTTTGTCAGGAATTTAGCTATGGCTGCTCAACCCGATACCACCGCTTGCCCCACAACTTCAATCCCTATATGCGTTTATTTCTTCAATTACTGGGTATTTGAATGGGATTTTCAATATACTTCCCCTGGAGAGAGAGAGAGAGAGAGAGAGAGAGGTCCGTGTGGGCTATTTCCTCATGAGTAGTTGCATTATCTGGAATGAACTACTAGGAGAGAAGGGCAAAGAATAGGGTGCTTCAGGCTTTGTGAATCGTCTGCAGAAATCGGCATATTTGAAGTACCTGCGTTAAGATCTCGTCGAGTTTAGCATCGGGTTGCTGTATCGGCGGTAAGATCTCATCGACTAGCGATCTCGAAGGTGGCTTGGAGTGTGGTGGAAGGGGATTAAGGTTCACGCGGGAAGAGGGAGGTGATGGCGCTGTTGCGATTGGCTTCGCATGGGGTTGCTACTCAGTGTTGACTCCGATGTCGATTCCGATGAAGGATGAGGAGCACTCCGGTGTTTGATTCTGATAGAGGATGAGGAAATTGTGTAATTTGGTTCAGGTCTTTTAAATTAAAGAACATTAGAAATCTTACAGTTATTTCTTCCTCACTTAATTTTCGTTTTCAACGTTGATTTCTTTTTTCTTATGGTTTTGCAAAAGTTTATTTGTTGTGTGCTCTATTAAGGTTCCTGTTGGGCAATAGCAGCAGTAGGAGCTGTAGAATCGAACTGGAACATAAATGAGAAAGAAAGGAGGAGGTTGATTGGTAGGGCACCATGGGATGGGAAGAGAGACAATGTCGTTGGATCACCTTAAGAGCTCTACGATGGTGTACCAGAAAAATTTTCCACAAAACCACGTCGTCAGGAGAAAGAGTCCATCGATTGCTCTTCGAAGAACCATGGGTTCCGTTACATGCACCAATTCGGGGTAAGATTAGAGGCGGCTTATCCTTTCACAGGAAAGCTGAACCCAGGGAAACTCAAGGATCCCGATAATGTAAGCCAAGCAAAAACATTTTACATTATTCTTTCTTACATATTTGAGTTTGAGTTTATATTTTTTGACCCATTTTTTTTGTTAAAGTCGCCAAGGATCTTCATTGACAATTATCAAAAAATAGACCCCGAAGACAAGAACAAGATACTGGATGCACTAAGGTAGGGACCAATTTGTGGAGCAATGCAGATTCGTGAAGGGTTTTCCAGATTCAGGGGATCGGTAAGATACTCGTTACCCCATTATGTCGGCCTCATAAAACTCCTTCCCATTTTCTTAACATTAAATGTTACTTTTAAAGTAAATAAAAACTCAAAAATTCGTTACATACTCTTGTAAGTTAATAGCCCACCCTTTTGTGTGCATAACCCTTCCACATGACACACAAACAAGCGCACACACAAACCTTCTGTCACAACCCCTTTCTGTTATCTTGACATATACCTCAAACTTTTTCAATCGTAATTTCCACCATCAAATGATGGACATATTCCTCTTTGACAAAACGTTCGTTAATATTTTGGAAGCAAGGCCATCGTTTTCCTTTCTAAATCAACCTAGCTAGCATCCACATGGCATTCGGGTGGCATCCTTGATTACACATATTCTGCTCCAATCATTTTCTTTGTTGACATCCTTGATTACCGGTGATGTTAAGAGCAAATGAACAAAGGACAATGAGAGTTTAGGAGAATGATAGTTACTATATTGCTTGGAAAACACTACAATGCTTTGGTTACTCTATGCCTTGACCAAGTGAGGCTTTAGCTATTTATGCTACTTCACTTCCTCAAGGGACGATGGGGATACATTTGATCGTACAGTTTATATTCTGTCTTTAAAACTATGTACAATATTATCTAGATTTTTACAAGTCTCCCTTCCTTTCTAGATTTTTCTCTAAGTCTCTACAATAATATCTATTAAGTACAAGATGCAAGTGTAGAGAGTTAGTAAACATTCTGGAAACCTTACCTATTTATCGTCTCATAAGCGTCCGTCTCCAATATTTCATGGCATCTCATGAAAAAGTACAGAAAAGTATAGGGCCAAAGTACAAATTGACAATAATCGGGGGCTTGTGTGTAATAATTGACAATTTTGGATCTCTTTTAGAAATAAACTTTAAGGAAGCCCTACATAGATTGACCCATTATCTTTGTCTTCTGAGTTTGCGGCGTCAATGGAAGAGAACAAGCAGACGACCCACCCAAACTTGTCGCTGGAGGATCTCGCCTTCATATCTTACCACCATCATTGGATTCCAGCAACTGGTACCCTTGTCTTTCTCTGTCATTTATTTCTTTTTTCCTTCTTTGTTGAGGTCTCCTTCTCTCTCTCTCTCTCTCTCTCTCTCTCTCTCTCTCTCTCGAAAGTGACAATATTGATGTAGATTGAGCCCTTCGTTGAAGGAAAGAGATAATAAATGTGTGACTTTGTAAGAGTTAAGTAGCGAAGTAATTTCTTATGACTTTGCAAGAGTTCCCTGTTGTTGTTTCAGTTTGGGAGGTGAAGAAAGGGCGCTTTCCCTGTTTCTGTTACCAGTTTGCATGACTTGGTAAGAGTTGCGTGGTGAAGTACTTTCCTATGTTATGTGCCATGTTTTTTTGTACTATATTGCATTTAAATTTTAAGTACGACTTTTATTTGAGATACTGGTTTTGTGGTTATTAATTATTGTTTACTATTTTAGATGTAGAATGTATTTGATATTTAATAGCCATATTTATAGATAATTAAAATATATAAAGAAATTCAGCGCTGTCCTGCAGTATTCAAAATCTAGTTTTTTAAAAATTGTGGTGTCATGTGTCCCAGTCAGTGTCGGTGTCGGACGCGGTGTCCTTGTCGTGCTACTTAGGTGGATGATGATATATCTAGCGTTCTGTTTTTTCCTCTTACTCCTTTAAATTGGTTGTGTCGCAGACCCAAAGAAGAAATACACCATAGCAAAGAATAGAAAAAAGTAAAGGATAAAAAAGACCAGAAAAGGGGGAGAGATGTGAAATGGGGAAGAAAATGATTTTGGGATGCTACACACCTACAGTACTGAGACAAGGGCATGTGATGCTTCAGCCTTAATGCTTACACCCCACACCCTGGTACAAAATAGCAAACTCTACATACAATATGTCTCACAAAGACTCGAGTCATCTGCTTGCTATAACTAGGGTTACAGCAGACATGTTGTAACACAGGTTACAGTCGTCCGATCAAGATGGGCTTGAGATGAAGGCCCAGATTATGCCACGTGATCAAGCTATTAACTCTTCTAATAGATTCTCCGTCAACCCTAATTCTCTCTCTCTCTCTCTCTCTCGGAAGATACGAAAGAAGAAAAATCTGAAAGCTCATTTTTGTTTGTGGCAATAATACCAAAATATCAAGTTGGCTCAAAACGTTAAGAGGGTCTAAAGGGGAGAAGTAGTGAAGATAAGTAATGTGGATTGTGTTGTGTGTGAGTGTGTGTGACAGATTCCATGACTGAGATAGAGAGGAGGCAAGAGTAGGGCGTAGTGTGACAGATTATATTTCTATCTATCATTGTGAGAGACAGAGATAGAGAAAGAGGATGAAACCCTAATTTGACTAGTATAGAAAAAATATTGGATAAAATCGGGTAACCCTACATCCGACCCGGATTTCATGGGTCGGTTGGAATACGCGTAAAATGTCAATGAGTCTCTCGTTTTGGTGCACATACCTGAGTTTTTTCAACGGGTCAGGTAGACCAGCGGGGTACGGGCCATTCATTGCCAGGTCTACGAATGGGGCTCGTCCATTCCCCCACAGATTGCTCATTGGGGTCTTCTGGATATTGGGGGCCCTTAGATCATATCTCTTATTGCAATAAAGTCCTCTTTTTTGCTCAACACGTGTTGTATACACTTGAATAACTTGTTTGTGCTTTAATCAATTTGGAGAATGAATTGCTGATTGCAACCTATAGTTATCCACTATCTGTTGAGTTGTTGTAGTCAATGTTGGATTTTCTTGGCCCTCTTTTTTTAATCCGCACAAGGTGTTTGAGTATATAATATTTACCGGAGTGTTCATTAATGTGGCACAATTATCTCTCATGTTTGTCAAGTTACGTTATTGGTTCAATCAAATACCTCAATAATTAGCACTCCTCTTAACGATTTCTTTTGCCATGTAATAGGCTTCCAGTGCGCTGGGACAAGACTCTTGTAGTTGTGATGAATGAAGTGCGTGTTAGCAGTCCATATCTTTCTGAATCTGTTACTGGTGGGACTGCCGCTGCCAACGAGCGGGTGAGGAAAGTGGTAAGCTACCTAAGCGATTTTAGCATTTCATTTCTACTGAAGTTAGATTAGAAATCGGTTTACTGTAGTTTAGCTATATTTGGTTATCTATCTATTCTTTCATTTTATTCAGCTCTCGAGCTTGAAAGGAAGAGGTTGCAAACTCGGGGTGGTGGTCTGTGATGTTTTCGCGTTTTGCGTTGTATGGCCGCCAAGCATGCACCTTGAGGTATAAATGGCAATTGCTATAAAGGGTGTGCGCACCTCACTTGAGAAGAATATATTACCTGTTGGCCAAAACAATCTAAAGTTGATTTAGTGAAGATTGTGGTTCTAATATATGCTTTTCTTTCACTGGACCACTTGCTGATGTTTTACGTGCCGTGAAGGGCTTCAATTGAGGCAGTTTTTGGAGTTTATATGGCCCACCTAAATATATTTCTGTGATTTACTTCTATATATCTGATGTTGGAGAATTTTATCAATTCAAAATGAGTTATGCAACTTTCGGACAGTTAGAAATTCCGTGACCAGAATCTTATTAATCTGGAGTCGTCGTTTGACATGTGATAAAAAGAATTAGTATGATGAAAAATACTAAACCGTTATTATCTGCAATGGTATTGTTGCCACCTTCTCGATGTTGCTATATAAGGCTTTGAGGATCTCAAAGGTAAGACGAAGGACTCGGAATTTGCAAACCAGAAACTCAATCGCCCAAAATTATGTAGGTGCCACCTATAAAGTTGAATTTTGAGTTAAGTGAAGTTATATAATATATTTAGGTTAAGAAAAAAGGGTTGCTTGATGAGTTCAATGTGGATGACAGGGCTCCACTCTTCATAAGTTCTTAGAAGAGGTTGATGGTTTAATATGCTTCTCCTAGACTTCGTGATCATTCCTACTCTTGAATCTTCGCCATAAAAGAAGTGATTAGTCCGGATCAGTCGGTGCTAGTGGGACATTTCCTTCTTCATTGTGAAATGACCAGGGATATGTGGAGTTGCTTGAATTGGTTCCGGAGGTGCTTAGGTGATAGAGTGCGTGTAGGATGCCAAGCTGGCCCACAAGTTGTGGAAGCTGGCCATTTTGGTGCCTCAGGGATTCCATCTAAAGAGAGGAATTAGAGGACTCTTGAAAGAGTTGGGCCTGCCATCCACCATAAGTTCCCTACTCTTTTTTGACTTCCGAGGCTGGACCAGGTCCTCCTTAGACTTTGTTGATGAGCGTTTCAGACTTAATTTGTTGTGGTTGGGGGCTGATTTCTGAGTTTGTGCCGCTAGTCTTGCTTTCTGCGGTTATGCTGCTAGTCTGGGTTTCTGAGACTATGCTGCTAGTCTCAGAATTTTTTCCCAATTTCCGGCTGGTTTCTTTTTGCTAGGCTGTATGGGGCCTTTTTAGCTTCTTTTGTGTGTATGCAGGGGATAACAGTCCGCGCTCTTGGTGTTTTTAATTCGCTCTAACTTCAGAAAACACAGGTGTAATAGACGTAAAATTTTGGGTCATCTTAATTTGTTCACAATATAGGGCAGACCGACTTTTAAGAGAAAACACCACTTATTTACTTGTTGAAGTTTGCATTGTAAGTGGTGACGTCCATACCTTTTGAAAGTATATCAAGTTTTAGACAATTTCATGCTGGGAATTTCTTGAGCACTAGGAAAGAGATACGACCATTGATCAGGTTGAGACAAGTCGAGTACCCATCACGTCTTCGTTTCGAAGCCCAATATATTTGAAGGTTAAGGATAAGTAGGTTGGTTCTAGTTTGAGTTCATGGGGGCTCAAGACAAAAATCTGAGTGTAAACTCAAGGCCCAAAACTAACACGATGGCATGATGCCTCATACTTGGTCTAAGATTGCCTTAGGCGCAAAGTTGCTTCTGATTGTACCCGGTGGCACCGGGGTTTATTTAACTTAAAACATTATTACATGAGAATCTGACGTCTGAGTCATTGTAGCCTAATAATTTGAAGAAACTCGGATCAATCTTCTTCAAGTGGCCATTCCTTTTATCCAGCGGAGATGCATACAGAACTTTACCTTGTTTTCCTGTGAAGATGATATGTATTTTGTCAAAGATTTAAGGTTTGACCTCTCCCGCACTTCTATATCCTCGACTTTGGGGTTGGACCTATTTTGAAATGTATCTTTACTGCATCTTTTTAACACTACATGTATGTAAACAGAAAATGTTGGGTTGTCCTTGCTTTGAATATAGCATCGATGCCATATCCTCTTCAAGGTTTGGGTTCAGCATGAACTTCCACAGGTTTTACCAATGACATAGAATTTATGCTGGCATGAGAAAAATTTGTTGGTTCAGGAGTTGGCGACCATCAGATGACCATATTATGTGAAAGCAGGAGATGGTCAGATCCTCTGCCGCTGTTATGACCCCAGCTGGTTATATTATCAATACGGCGTACGGTTATATTTTGTGGCAGTAAGTGATGCTTTCTGTGTTAGTAAGTTGGGAGGTTTATACCTTAGAAGAGGATTACGGTTTTGGTGGAAATCCTAGGATCGAAATTGGTTTTTGGGTGTTATTACAGGCAACCACCATCATGCTCAACACCAGTAACTGGAAGTTACTGTCCTGGTTAACTCGAAGCAGGTGCAAGTAAATTCGAAGGTGACTCTACTAATGTAACGGGTGGGGCTATTCTGCCCCCTTTTCGGCTATTTCCGCACTATTCTTAAAATTTTGTCTTGAATTTCCTAATTCACCCCTCTTTTTCTCTCTAACCTCCTCCTTCCCCCTCCCCCTCCTTCTCTCCCCTTCCTGCTATTTAGTTAGTATTTTCTTTTCATTTATTTTGAAGAGAAAGAGCCTTACTTTAAGAATGTTCTGGTCCTATCAAAACCCTTGCTAAACTCCTCATCATATTGAGTGCGTGAATGCTGGAGCATCACAGATGAAAAACATTCCTAAATTCACTCTCATAGCCATTACTCCTAAAGTGAGTGCAGGCTAAAGGGTGTCCAGCTCGGGCTGCAGCAAAGGATAATAGTTTGAGACAATAATGAGTCTTGGATCCCGGGATATGCCGGGAACGTATCGGTATATTGATCATCAAAATCCTCTACTTTCTATTTTAGCATCAGAAATGGCTGGACTGGTACTTCGCTAGAGGCTTCAAGGGAAAAATATTTCAGGTAGTGAGTTGTGCTTGGTGGTGCTGGTGGGTCTGTTTTATCCATCTTTCTGCTGAACTGACCGTACATCCATGTTTACCCCACCACCAATGTTAAATATATGAGGATTAGTGGATGAGCGTGGTACACTACCAAAACATTTGAGCTTTCTGCCCAAGAAGCAAGACAATCTGCTGATTCATTAGCTAATCTGGGAACTTTGGCCTCATGCCAAAGAGATGATTAAGTGTTCCAATGTAGCGGCAAAGAGATGATGTATGTTCTGCATCACCTTCAAATATTACCTGTCGGAAACCATTATCACTCGCTACCTGTAGAGCATCAGAGCTGCAGCCGCTTCGGCTACTTCGGATCATTGCAATACTCTTCCGTCGTCCATCCGTAGTCTATGGTCCCTTTCGAACTGTATGAGATAGGCGATAAATACCTGGTTCTACAATTAATGAGCGGCATATATGAAAAATGCTAATATTGTTCCTACTACTTTTTGGCGAGAGGAGTGTTAATGGTGATGAATGAGTGAGAAGTACCTAAAAAGAGAAGGGTTTGGAGAATGGGGAACACCCTCCCGCCATCTCCAGATCCGTGAAACGTCGATGGTAGTTTGTATGCTATACACTCATGTAGTTGTACGCACTGTCGGGTAGGGCATTTCTGCAACGAACTTTTTAACTTCCGAACTAGCAAAGCGTGACTCGAAAGATAACGAGGTCGAGTGTAGTTATCAGCTAGCCTAACAAAAGGGGGTTTAGGAATGTGTCCCTTGATGTTCCTAAAATGGGTCATTTTCTTGGGTGCTTGTAGACATGCCTTCACCATTGGCTCCAAACTGGCCTGGCAGATGGTGGAGCCGCCCTGACCGAGTTAACAGTGTTTGGCTTTGTGCCTCGGAAAATGACCCCTGACTCTGGGACACGTGCCAAAGTGAGTATCGAAATGTCTTATAATAAAGTCAATCGAATCTCTTGATTCTCCTGTACAAGCTAGTTTTTTATAATGTCACCGTACAACCTAATTAATTATTCCCCCCCCCCCCCCCCCCACCAAAGTTAATTTTTATCATTCTTTCTATTACCATTCCTTCGTGATTAAAGATCAACATAACAAAGAGAGCTTAAATTCTTCTAGGTCATAAGATATGATTCATTCGGGTCACACAACTCAACTAGTAAACCATTATTCTATGCTAATAGAATATGATTAATTATTAGAGTCTACACTGGCATTAATATTAAGGATGATATTCCATCCAGAAGAAATATTGCATGCTTTCGGATCATCAGTCTTGAGCATATATAACTGTTGGATCACATTCGGCCAATAAAAGCACCCCTTCTGATTAGCCACAATTACCTATCACCAAAGACTTGGGCCGTTGGAGGGATGATTCTACTATGTCTCTGTTTTTGTTTCCTTTGTGATCAGTAGGAAAGAGATCATTGAAGTACAACGAACACCGGTTCTAACTCAAAAAATTGGTGAGATTCGATTGCAGGGGGAGCAAATGTGCTAGAAATATTGGTTATGATAGGTAAGAAATTGTTATATACTCTCTAATATATTCAAAAGCCCTAAATAGTCGAAATCACCAATCTTAAACTATTCAAAAATTTTAACGCTTTAAGATAATTATTTAATTAAGGCATTGAGAATGGACAACTTAAAATTTGATGCAAGAATATCACACGTCCTTTCTTTTTTTCTTTTTCTCTCTTTTCCTCTTCTCTCTGATTTTGTGGCTAGATAGTTGAAGTCAAAAGGTACCATGTTCAACACTTGCTTTAAGACAAACAATAGGTTTAGTACATCATTAGTTACATTGCCCATCATGGCCATGATGAATTATTGGACAACACTTCAGTGTAGTACTCCTAGCCATGGTCATATACAAGTTTTTTACAACAAAGTCAGGCCACTTCGTACCATATTGCACATGCTTATGGTATCCAAATATGGCAACACTGACCCTGAATAATCTTTTCCTGACACTGACCAACCATTGAATTCCACAATTACTACTACCAAGTCTCATGGTACCTAAATAACACAAATCAATATGGAACCCATTAGCCACTGAACCCAACATATCTTTATCTTCATTGTAATAGAAAAATATCGTTAAACTCATTAGTCAATGAAATCCAGCTGTATATTTACTGTAATAAAAAAATATATCATTAAATACTTTTTGACAATAAAAGATTGTTACCTTAAATTCTAGCTATGGCAACAAAATATTTTCAGTGATATTATTTAGTCAGTTAAATTGTTGGTAGAGGATCAGTATCCTCTCGATATAGTTAGATCGCTACATGTAATAAATAGATAGAGTTAGTCAAAGCTAGTCGTGACAAATGCCTAGAAACACTTTCCGCCGGTGGTCGACTTCATCAGCAAAGCTAATGGCACGTCGTGATTGATCATGTTCATGCTGAATTACGAGTATATGTAACATTGTAATTTTCTTGTGCATAACATTATAAATACGGGACAATACGAGTAATTAGAATATTGGACAAACATTTTCAGAGTTGCTAAATAACCCTTTATGGTCAATTGAAGTATGATCTTTGAACCAACTAGACCAATTTATTATTGAGAGCAAAGCTATTGGCAAAGACAGCACAAGATGCTGTTGTCAATAAAGGGTGGCATTAATATTGGCTAAGGTGTCGAGCAATGTTCAAATTTGGTAACTTCAACAAAAAGGAAAGTAGTTGTTGTTAATCAAGTGTGGCATTAATCTTTACTTGTCCAATATCTTCTTCTTTCTCTCTTTTAAGTTCCAAACCTACGAATATGATGCCCTATCCACATCATCTCCAAAAGAAACACGAGAGGTTTAATCTGATTTAATAGGCTTAACATGACACTGTAAAGTGCAAACCCCCTTTTTTATTGGGTACAAAGAAAGACCTAATTCTGAATTAAGATGGTGAAGAACAATTAGTCGAAACTCTTACAAGTAACGTGAAATTCTTCATCGGTGCATAAAACAAATTTTCTCACTTTGAACAACAGAAAACAACCAATCACTTCTCAAAAAGGCAATCGAAACAACCAGAAGCATTTGAATCGCATCGCACAAAATTAGTACAAACGTGATGTTTAAGCTTTATTTTTCATCAGTTGAATTCTATTTTAGTCAATGAGAACAGTAAAATTTTTACTATACAATCACTTTAAAGATAAATGTAGAGTGCAAACATCAATTTATTGCTACTATGACTATTTAGTTGCTGTCTGTGAGCTCTCATAGTTATTCAGAATGAGACTGCAAGTCCTATACATTAAGTTTATTGTGTCGGCTTTGCAGTGCAGCCTAATCTGAAAAGACAAAGCTTGGTTGCAGGATTCTTAAATCCTAGTCACGCTCCCACACCAGAACCTCGCTCCCGTGTCTTGCACCTGCTGCCGCTGCCCCCCTAAAACCCACTCTAGTAGTCATGCTCTGTGCAACTAAGGGACGAAGCACTGTGGATTTGTTCTACTTGGACCCTTGTGTCAAGTGGGCCCAGTGGACCAGGTAAGTCCAGCACCTGATGTCCTTTACCTGAGCCAACTTTTTTCCTCTAAGCCCAAGCCTACCTCGGTTACTTAAAAACCAGTCCAGTCCTTTCGAATTAAACGGAGTCCATCCCATCTTTTAAATGAACCGATCTAAACAGACCAGACCAGAATTCTGCTTAGCTCTTGCTGAACTGGCCTAATAAAAAAAAGCTTTTTCTGGACGTTCTTCTCTTGTTAGGAGCTTCTTCTCGTAAATTTTATTAGGTTGAACATTAGCTGACCATTGGGAAAGCAGTAGCATTTTCTGAAAATATTGGGGAGTTGTTTTGAGCAGTAGCTCGTAGTTAATTCTCAGCTTTGCGTGATGAGTCTGGTCGAGCCAATTCTCCTGAGTACACTAGTTTGTTTGTGAGTTGATGGTTTGAATTGAGATTCAGGATGACCCTAGATTCAATTTCGGGTTTATGTGAGCGTCTGATGTTAATAATTATGAGAGAGATGGCCCTACATAGAGTGAAAGACTATTTGAAGGCACCTTCATCCAGACAAGCGAGTCAATACTTTGGTGACTCATATGCTCGAGAATTTCAGGTGACCGACAGGGTGTTCGGACTTTTCCTGGCACCTCTCCAGGTAACAATGCTGCTAGTGGAGCTACAAAAGACCCCAAGGGAAAAGTTATGTTCTACATGTAATGGGCAAGGTCTTTCAATGTCCGTCCAATTACCCTATGATAGGTGGAGAGGGAGGAACAAAAATTAAAAAGAAGTATTTGTAGATGGCACGCAGCTATAAGAGGACGTCCAACTACCCTATGATAGGAGCTTCTTCTCGTAAAATTTGCTACATGCAGACCAAAACTATGTAATAGACTAAAGGGCCAAAATGAACTTTTTCTTGGATTGATAGGTGCTGGGTCAGACGTACAACCATGAAAGCATAAATAGAAATTGTTAACCACATATCCCATGGCATCATGGGTGCCCTTTTTATAAACTGACTGAAAAAGCATATTGCTGACTGTTTAGCAAATACTTGCACGAGTTCAACATAATCTATGCTTATACAGGGAGCGAGCAAGGTACAAATATGTCATGAAAGGTGCTTAAAAATTTGTCAAACACTGTGCTGGTTTCTGGTGATTTGTTATGTCTAATCTTTGTGGCCAAGGATGCCGACTCCGGTGTGCCTAAAATCTCAGAAGTTAGGGTTTATGATTTGAAAGCGAATTACACCCAATGTGAAAGTGGAGCTTTGTAGGGTTAAGCCCCATAACTCTTTTTTTTTTTTTTTTGAGTAGGAAAGCTCTAAAGATAAAGTGACTTCTATACACTAATATCTGGGGACAATTCTTGGCGATCTATTGAACGACATTTCTACATATGTATGTCAAGATGTGTAGTTTCGTAATTTTCTATGAAATTCTTATCCCATCTTCTGGAGATATTTCAACAGAGGCAATTGTGCTATATTCTTTTCTTTTAGTTGGACTTAATCATGCACCAATCCAAACATATCGGGAGTTGGGGATGCTTTATGCATATTGGAGAAGGGGGGTTCAATGCCCAGTTTGATATAGACGGGATGGGCGAGTAGTGAATTGTAAACATGGAAAATTTTGATAAGACAGAGGGTGTAAACATAGTAGGTATGTGATTCGTTGCTTTTGTATACTAAAAAGTGTTTTGGCAGTTAACATGATATTTTATGTCTTAGACCTAAATGTTTGGGAATTTTTTTTTTTTTTAACTTATAATTCGGTATCTTTCTAGGAGAAGATCGCCGAGCATGATTACACGTTAGTCTCCTACCTCTTCTACATCCCAAATAACTCTGAAAGTCGTTATAGGAACTGAATGGATAGCTCATTCTAGCATGTGTTACATGGACTTCCCACTTTCGTGTCAACGCAAACACAATCGTAGGGAACTGCCTTGCAATTTTCAGAATGTATTTCTTTGTTTTCTTGTGAGGAACTGCCTTACAATTTTCTGCCTTTAAGGACTTGTCCCCCAGTTGTTAGGACATTTTTACATTTTGTGTTCGTCCTCATATTGCTTAATCCATATAACTATATGCGAACTGTGTAACCTGGGATTTCTTGATTATTCTGAACAGCATGAGTATCACAAAGGAGAGCCTCGTCCTTAAGGGGCCGGGGTTTCTGTCCTGAGGATATCTGATCAGCGCATGTGATTCCTTCCCATGGTTGGCTTCATTTGCAGGTTATTGGAGATTTACAGGAGGAATATGCTCATGAAGTCTTGAGGGTTGATGAAGTGGATTGTGAAAAGAAAATGCTTTAAAGCACTTTCATCTGTTTGTGTTGGAATATTTTAATAAAATAAAATGTACATTATAACATTATAATTATATTGTAATTTATGGGTATATGTATTTATTTACATATAAATTATGAAACGAGTTACAAATGCAATAATGAATATTATTAACTCATATTGATTTATGGCGTGTATAATATAGTTTATTATTTGACATTATTGAGAATTATTATCATGAGTTACTAAGCTTTTAATCTTACTTATGTGGCCAATCAAATGGATTATGATTGGCCAAGTATATAAGGTCATGGGGTGTGACATAGAGGACTTGAAGCTTTGCTATGCTTCCAAACTTAGTTTTTCTACTCTACTATCGAGATGTATTTCATTTGTATCTATTTTATATATTTTATACTTGGACAGCGTGATCGTGGACTGGTTCATACCGTCTTTTTGTGGACGTACACATGGAGGAGACATAACTGCGTCAATGGGTTTTATCTTGGAGACTTTATCTGCCGTCAACACCTGCACGTAGGGAGGCGATAACGTTTTTAGGACAGCGACTTTGTCGCGACTCTCACGGACCAACTATTTTTATATCCTTTTACTGCTCTAGATTACATAATTTTATCAAGAGTTCATACAGAATTACTTTTAATTATTTATTATTATTTTGCTATGTTTAATCACCTATTGTTATTAATATTTTGTTATACAAAATACAAATCAAAGCCTAATTTTTTCAACAGCTAAAGACGTTATTGGTTTTGATTTGTACAGTTTCAAAATCTTGATTTGTATAGCTTCAAAATCTTGATTTGTATAGTTTTTAAATTCTATTTTTGAAAGAGGAAGATAAATGTTTCTATATCGGGCTATCATCGTGGATGGCCGACGGCGGATACTCAACTCGGCCGGAATCCACTACCCTCGTGCGGCGTGCCACTCCTCAGATGTGCCCTGATCTTATTTCAAAGAGCAAAGAAGGTGTAACGAGTGTCACTGAAATTGGCCTAAAGGAGCTTGCTTATGGACAGGTGGACAGGTATGGCAAATTGTTTATAATATGAACTTCGTTACTATTATATAGTTGCTACAAGCAGAGACAAATATAGGTGTGTATATGACACGCATGTGTGTTACACACCCTTGGGTCAATCTTTTATTATAAATGGTGAATTCTTGTTGTAGATGCAATATTTACAATTACTTCTATTACGAAAACTTCAGTAGCTCATGCATGTATTTCGGTTTCTTGCACTTAGTTTTGTTAGCTTGGATCTCTAGGCATGTATGGTTGTTCTGTATAATTGAGCAAAAATCGTGGAAGAAAAAGGAAAGGAAAAAAAAATTGCAAAGTGGATGTTGCCAAAGCTTAGCGATTGAAATTATACTTTGGTGAAGTTGTTAAATCATGATAACCGAAGTTTTTGATTTCTGATTATCTTGACTCTTTCGAAACTATATTTGCAAGTGGATTTTATCTAACTTTCACAAAGCTTGAGAATTGATATTCAAAATTATTGAAACTTATCGGAGGATTTTTATGATGTTGCTATTGATGTGAGAATATGTTATGCGAAGCATGACGCATGTTGAGGAAAATGTGACTCTTAGTAGGTGAAAGATTACTGGTCACAATATATTAAAAGACTAGTTCCTAGTAGTAGACTATTGATTAGAGGTTTGATTCCTAGTAGTGAGACTACTGACTAGTATCATAATTGATGCTAAGCGAAGTGGATGTTATCACTGAAACTTGATTTACTTGATGAGATCCATAATGTTGCTTCGATGTGCACTATTGGGCCCTTAAAATTCTGCAGACTTGTGATACTTCATCGATGAAGAGAAAATAAGTTATAGAGGCTTCATAAAAGTTGCGCAACTTGCCTCGGGACTAGCACAGAGGTTGGATCCTTTTTCACCTGAGGCGGACGGGGTGAGCCCACAGGGAGTCACCAGCGGGAGTAACTCATCCTTTATGATTGGAGATCCCATGAAGAAGGTTCAATGGGTAGAAACAAACCGTAGAGCGTGACTCGTCATAAAAGTAGCACCCTTTTGTTAATAAGAGAGTATCTCCAACCAATCCGTACGGTGCTTATGCTATTTAGTGTGACGTCCAGGAAGGAAATTTTCCTGAATGAGCCCGAGGCGAATATTTTCACGAGGTACATGTCACACGTACTCTTGGAGGACTCACTTAAGTGAGAGTGGTCGTGAGGCAGCGACTGTGGGAACTATGGGCCATTCCCTAAAGACTCTCATAAGAATCAAGATAAGAACGCATGGTCATTAATAGCGCTAACCGCGAACTAAGTCTCATATCAGTATTGTGTGTGTGACAACTAAACAAATCAAGGTCGTCACCATCGAGTCCATAAACCAGCAAACACAAGGCAAACAACGGGGGCGCGGGGGGGGGGGGGGGGAAGAAGAACCCTATACCAATACACACCACAAATTAAAACAGAAAGAGCACGGACAGTCAAAGGGGAGGGTAAAACTCTAGCCTGAAAACTACACCCTCCCCTCACAGCCTACCATACACCAAAAAAAAAAAAACACTCAAATGCCAGTGCCATGCCCACCGCACCCTGAATTATAGCTAGGAAGGACGGTCCACCACCAATCATTGTCACCATGCCTACCAACCACACCCCGAAGCAAGTACCCACCTTGTCATCCACCCGAGACACCTGAGATGAGTTGATCTAACCTCCATGCTTGCCACCGACCCAAACATGTGGATCTAATTCAGAAGGCACCATCAAGCCATCAAACAAGGAAGCCTACTGAGGGAAAAACAGGCAAAAGGAACCCTAGAAAGCAGAAAAATAATTACACGCCACCACTAGTTGGTGAAAATCGGCGGTGGCAACGAAAACTATTGATTTTTGTGGAGAGATGGGTTGTTTAGGGAGAGAAAAATTGGTGCTCACACCAAAAAGTTTAATATTTGTAGCTTAAAGCACTTGTGACCTTAGACACTAGGAATGTGAGTGAATTCAAATAACAAGCGCTTACACTACCGAATGCCCAGTAAGTTTTTACATAACTTTTTGGGCTAATTACACCTATGTCCCTGAGGTTAGGGTATAATTACAGGTAAGGACAATAATTTGGACAAATTACACTTATGTCCGTTGACCAAACGGAATCTTAAAAACCCTAACGCTTTTAATAAAAAGACTTTATTACCCATAAGTTGGAACCTTATTTTCTTTTAATGCCATTACTTCATCTTTAAAAAAAAAAGAAAAAAGAAAAAGAGATTAATGCCATTACTCCCAACCCCTACCCCCCAACCCCATTTATGTCACTCCTGCACGAACGGGTCCTCATCGGTGCAGAAGCCTCACGCACCCACCGCCGATATACTGTCGGCAACGTCGGGCGATGGAGCTGCCGCCGATAATGCCCTGTAAGTACCCATTTTGACGGGTTTCTCATCCCCACTTGCTAGTTTTGTCTATCTACCCTCATCTGAATCTCCACTGGAGCGTGGGCAAGTCATCATGCATTTCAGGCTACTCCCCGGGCTCGAGCCAGCGGTGCACCACCCCCGCCTACAAAATAGAGACCTCGCCTTACAATCCCAAGGGCAGCGGCATTTTGGGAATTCATTTTACAATGCGAGCACCAATCCGTGAGCATAAGCGACGACGCGCTAGTCCTGATCTCGCTCCGGTGCCCTAATTTGATTTGCCTC
Source organism: Escallonia herrerae (assembly GCA_033070095.1). Lineage (NCBI taxonomy): Eukaryota > Viridiplantae > Streptophyta > Magnoliopsida > Escalloniales > Escalloniaceae > Escallonia > Escallonia herrerae. The sequence goes on along the minus strand of JAVXUP010003377.1, from coordinate 53,780 downwards.
AAGCTACGCGGCTGCCGTGAGCTAACCGACGTCGGAATGACCGCTTTTGCTAAGAACTGCCAGGGATTGAAAAAGTTCTCGTGGTGATGGTGATGGCATTGCCTGACGCCAGTGACTGCGGCGGAGCGAAGCTCGATTGTCACATTGAACAGTGACGGCCTTATCTGCATGAGCTGTAACCCCTAGAGCTTGTAAAAAATGACCTCAACCAAACAGCTTCCTAGACTACTACTGAACAAGCAACATACTCCGACTCCATCGTGGATAGGGCGATGCAAGTCTATTTCTTGCTACACCAAGAGATAGTTCTACCTCCTAGTATGAATGCATAACCTGAAGTGGACCTGCGCTCATCTCTATCACCGCCCCAATCAGCATCGTTGTATCCTCTCAGTCTCAAGTCTCCACCATGATAACACAGGACGAGATCAGCGGTTCCACGTAGGTATCGAAGAGTTCTCTTCTCCGCATTCCAATGAGTGGGTCCGGGATTACTCTGATAACGACTCACCATTCTAACGGCATAACAGATGTTTGGACGCGTACACAACATAGCGTACATCAAACTCCCTACTGCAACTGCGTAAGGCACTTTGGACATCTTATTCTTTTCCTCATCATTCTTTGGGCTTTGGTCTGTGCTTAAAGTACATACCTTGTCCATTAGAGTGTCTATGGGTTTTGAGTTATGCATACGGAATAGTTCAATGACTTTCTTAATGTATGTCTCTTGAGACAAACCGAGAAGTCTCTTTAAACGATCACGTATGATTTTAACCCCGAGCACATAATTAGCTTTCGTGACAAGGTCAACCGAGACCCAACTTGATACCTTTCCCTCTACAAGGAGAAACCAGTGTTTTTTTTCCCCTCTTCAGGGAATTATGATGGACTGAGTGAATTAAGGAACTTCCTGCATGAGGAACAAAAAGAGTTTCTGAGGATGTGGAGCTGCCAATTAAAGGAACTTTCTGCTGGGCTGAGGAAGACTTTTCTGCCACAGCTCGTGGTGGTTGACTTATGCGTGCCCCTTTTTCAATACTTTGACTTGTCAAAGAAAATGGAGTAAACTTCCTGCAAAGTATGGGCAAATTTTCTACTTTCTGCTTATGTCCGGTGGAAACCTAACAAACATAACTTTAAATCATGAAATGTGTTTGCTCAACCCCACTACTTTTCCTGCCTTCTCCAAACCACCCGCCCTCCCTACACCGATCCTTCAATCACCGATGGTCAAACCATTTCGCAACATTTCGATAGTTTTCGAAATATTTCATACTCACAATGAAATCAATACTAGAAACATATCACTTGCACCAAGCATTTTAAATCCAAATTCCATTATAATCTCTAACAAATATCTTTTTTTTTATGCTAGTTCTGTTAAAAAAAGAAATATGTACCGCTAAAAACTTTTTGGCAAAACTCTTTTCTCCAAAGTAAAGCACAAAAATTTAACAAAAATAGTTCAATGTTGACAAATAGTGATGTTCAAAAGCTGATAAACATATACGCTTTATATAACAATACTAGTTGAATCGACAGGTCACTTTCACGAATCGCTAACCGAATCCGGAAGTTTTCCTTTGAATCTGACGTCACTCGCCTTCTATCGAATCTCTTGCTATGACTTGTTATCCTAACGGTAAAATCGTCTGCGTTAACCTAAATAGAACAATCCAGTTATCAAAATGCAATCCATGTTACGATACTACAAACCTAATACCAACTCGCCAATTATGTAAAATTACCAAAATACACTCGCGTGTAAAATTATCAAAAACACCCATCTCATATCTAAATCACCAGAACATGTGAATTTATCATCAAAATATCCATATCGCATGTGAATTTATCAAAATATCCCTCTTGTAGGTAAAATTACTAAAAGACCCCCTCTCAGGTGAATAATTAATAAAACACACCTGGTGGCTATCGCATTGGAAAAAAATCTCATAAATACTTTAAAATACCCTTATAAGCAACCTAAAATGATTTTTGGAAGAAAAAGTGTTTCGGGATATTTTTCGCTTGAAAACCTCTAACCGACATCCGGATTAAGAGCTTAAAGGCCGATTCCGTACAAAAATAGCTATTGGCCTCGAAATGGTACAAAATTTTGAACACTTAAACATCTCAGTAATATAAAGTTCTCTTAAAATTTTCAGACCAAAAAAAAATGTAATTTGATAGCTTAAAAATATCAAGAACCCTTTTTTTATCGATACAATTATTTAGCGTCCTTCACGGATACAGAAAAATCTCAGAAAATTTCACACTGTAGGTCTGATAAAAATAGCAAGGGTCTCTTTTCTGCACTTGGCCAAAATCTGATCAGAAACTATTTTGAAAAATAAAGTTTGGGACAGCTTAAAAATTAATTACATATAACGACGATTACGGTTACTATTTATGTTTAGACAAATCATTGACACGCACCACAACACCCTGAAGAACCCACACCTCATTCTACCTTCTCTCTGGCGAAATACACACACTCCAAACAATTCACAGACAAGACACTAGTATACACACTAAGACACTATACACCTAAACAAACGAGCGCGCGCACACACACACATGCAAACTAATATGCCTATGCGTACAATTACACACACATCCGAAGCACACGCTACACACACTGTCACGCACTTCACACACACAAACAAAAAATTTCCCAACACACACACACACAATTTCCCACTTACACACACTAGCACCACACAATACACACACCTCACACACCCATGGCAGGTGCGCGCGCACCCGCACACACACACACGCACACAGAGAGAACGCACACGGTTTCACCTCCACAGTACACATACCCCTCTACACACACACACACACACACACACACACACACCCACCAAACTGAAATTGTAATTTACCTTCATGAATTCATACATTCTCTCTCTTCATTTTCTGCTTCTTCTTCTCCTCCCCTCCCTTTCTCTCTCTCTCTCTGTCTCTGCCGAAGCTCTGTTTCTTTTCTCTAGTGTTTTCTTTCTTCTTTTCTCTCGTTTCTTCTTCCGGTTTCTATTTTCTTATCTCTCTTTTTTTTTCTTTCTTTCTTCCTTTAAATTTCTAATAATTAATCTAGTATTACTTGTAGATTAGTCAACATTCAAAAGAGTTGGAGGTGGCCATCTCTTAAGTCAAATTTTCTTAGAATTTGACACATATATGCCTATTTTTCATAAACACAAAATAGCCCCCCAACACTTTCTAAAATTACAAAATGGCCCCTCCAAAACTTCACCTAATTACATTTTGACCCTAAAACAATTTTAACCTTTCATACCCTAGCAACTCCTTATTATTGCTAAGAATTACGGCCCTTTTATTTTTTCAGCCAACAAACAATTATTTCTAACCCTCTAGAAGTACGTAGTGTTACAGAAGGTATGTCGACGTAGATGACGTGAAGTTTCAGAGTACTTTAATTACGCATTTTGTTTTGCACAAGTTTAGTTATTTTGGTGCATTTGAAGTCTTTTCCTTCGCTAGAATGATTGTGTTTATAGAGAAGTTTCTGTAAGGACGTATTTTTGTTTAGCATCCATTAATGATGTTTTGATGGTTTAGTTGCTCTGTTATTCCGCATATGATGTTAATAATGTAGCTTTTGAACGACATCTTAACTTCGATGATATCACTGGGTTCAGGGGTCACAACTGTTTCCATGAACTCAACAAAATCAAGTTCGGACCAAGAAAGATAGAGTGCTCACTTGTAAAGCAGCTCATTAGGGTAGTGATCATCAGGGCAGCTAGAATATGCGAAAAGAGAGAGTGTGTCATGACCCGAACCCACGACTGGGCCTATGAACCAGGTCCGTGACCGGTCGCGGGCCTATTGGATTCTCACCAAGGGCACTGCCAGGCCTTATTCACTAAAACCAGTAGAACTGTAGTGGAAACTTAATCTTATATAACTCCAAGATAAGAACTTCATTTGTAGTCTCAATACAAAACCATCATTTTATCAACAACTATGAAAGTAGTCTCTAAAGGTAACAACTACACTCATTGAAATCTAACTACAATATAATAGAAAAGTATATGTCCAAATTCATTACAATCTTCTTACGGTAACACCTCGCCTAGGACTCAAAATCATCTAGTACAGTCTTCGGAGCTCCACTCTAAATTCAAATCTCACGCTCGTCATTCTCGCCTTACTTTTCAACCAGAAACGATGAGTAAGGAATGAGCTTTCACGTGCTTAGTAAGTAACCAGTGATTCAACTAACTGGACCACAGCAAGTCAAAATAATAATTCAGTTTATAATTTAACAACTCTACAAGATAAAATCACAGAGTACATAATCATTACTATAAGAAATCTTTCTGTAAAACATAATAGAGTAAAAGGGTTCAAATCTGAGGGCATAAAAATTAGTTAGCACAAAAACGTTGTCACAAGACCATTCCAACCAAACACCAACTCAAACAAGATGCTGCGATCAGGGAATATAGCCCCATTGACTTAGGCCCAGAATCCCATCTCAGGATAAACATCACTCCAGAAGCAGGGACGACCACTTAAAGTAGTAATGCCCATTACCTCACGTGCATAGCCCTGTTGACAAAGGCGCGAAATTTAACTTTTTCTGTTAGATATGGAGCACATCAATCGAGTAAGTAAAAACCCCCATTTTCTTTTATCAAAAATATAACCCTTCGATCACTTATGGTCAAACCATCTCACAACTTTTTGATAATTTCCCGATAAATTACATATTCACAATAAATTCAACACCAAAAACATGTCATTTGCACCAAGCATTTCGAATTACATTACAATTTCTAAGAACACGTCATTTACATGCGGGTCCGGCTTTTAATGAGAAATAAGCACCGCCACAAACTTTTTGGCAAATTCTTTTTTCTAAGGTAAAGACAGATAAATGTAACCAAAACAGTTCAATGGTGATAAACCGCGCTTTTCAAAAGTAGATAAATAAACGCTTTATAGAAATAATAGTTGAACCGACAAGTCATTTACTCAAAAAACTAACTGAATCAGAAATTCTCCTTTGGATTTGACCTCGCTCAATCGCCTTTTACCGTATCTGAACAGACGAATCGGTGATAAATTAATTCCTGTATCGCAAATTAACTTATAGCGCAAGAGAACATCCCAATTTCTACCCTTCCTACTTATTAGATCATAACCTCTTGTTACGGCGAGCTAGTACAACAATTACAACATAGAAAAAGGGGGCTCCGATCATGGTCTTCAGTCAACTTTTAGAGTAGTAACTTCGTAACTGGAGTATTGGAGCTAGTGATATTATTTTTGTTTACCAGTTATTTTTGTTAACAATTTGGATTCATAAGCGATCTAATTATGAAATCAACCAAATCTAGTTGTTTTATTTTTTGTTAATTTGTTTGTATGAACTTTACTACTTTTTACTTAGAAATTACTTTTTGGGTAATTTTTTAGGATTTTTAACATATATATGTGCTTGTTCTGTTGGATTTGAGATGATCGTGTTGTATTTGAAAATTGAGATAATTGTGCTGTTGTGTTCCACAATAAAAAGGATTAGTTCTAGTAACTCGATCACAGCAGACATGATTAATTATAGTAACCCAACAATACATTGGTTTAATTGTAGAAACAAAAATGAAATTAGCCAAAAGATAATGGTAAAAATTATATAAAAAGTGATAATTGTTACTGTAGTAATTAAACAAGTCAAAATTTTAATTATCTACCCGGCAAAAAAAAGGGGTAAAAATTTCCTGACCCGTTTTTCTCGGACCCGATCAAGTATTTCCCGTCACTGGAGGGCCGGTCCTTTTCCCGGTTTCCAGGTCCGCCTAAAGATCCAACCCCCCCCCCCCAACCCCTCCCAATCAAAATACGGAGTACTTCTGGCTCTTTATATTGTGCGTCGGCCGAAATTAGGGCTTCCGCGTTCCTTATTGCGAGTTGAGATGGCTGCTGATTTGGCAGAGCTCCCTGTGGAACCCGATCTTCTGAAGAAACCGAAACTGAGTGGATTTTACTCGTCGGATCGAGCTCAAAAGCATTACGATAATGACAGTTCCGATGACGAGATGACGTCCGACGATTGGGAGAAGTACGCCGCTCAAGTCGAGGCTAGCGATGTACGTTGTGTTTCATCCCTTTATTTGCAGTAATAAGAATTTCAACCGAGTTGCTTTTTTTTTTTGATCGCAAAGAATGTGAAATTATCTTCAGATTGGTTGTTTTTTTTAGGGATTTGACGTTGATGAAATTAGGACAAACACTATCGGTCTAATTCATCCCATAGGATATCTCTCGGAGATGGGTCCTGCCGTCGTCGCTGCTGTCTCTTTCCTCTCACGCACCGCAATGGATTGGTACAACAGCCAGAATGTATGTTTTCTTTACCGCTTTCAATATTCACACACAAACGCGTGTACGTAAACCTTGAATCGAACTCAAAATAATACATGCGGACAAATTTTGGTGACTCCGAATTTTGTTTGACAAGAGCGGACGTAAAGAGTGAAGACGACTTTTACATGTTTAAATTGTATTCTCAACTGTAATTGTTTGCGTAGGGTTCAAACTATGTGTTTGACAAGCTCGTGAAGGCAAACATTGAAGTGGTCGCCGGTGGTATTTACTACATAACCTATGAGGCCAAGGATGCTGGGGCAGCTCTTGCTACTACCTTTCAAGCTCGTGTTTTCAAAGGGATACCGGAAATGGATGGCACCCCCAATGTGGAAGTCGAGCTTTGCAGGATTAAGCCCTACTGATCAACCAGGTACTTCCTGGAATTGTTTCACTTTTACTTACTAAAATTTGGGGGCTATGAGGATGGTGAACGTGTGGTGAGGATGTTGTTTGGTCAAAGTAGGGTATGCCTATTCTTGTAAGTTTCGATGACTGTTTACTGTTGCCTTTATCCTTGTGCCAATTCTACGCGTTATTCCTATTGCGTGTTATACAGTCTTTGCTCAGTGGATTACCATGCCAAGGACAGTTCTATTAGGTGCACGGCGTCTATGCGATCGTCTTAGAATCTCGATGCCATTACTGAGGTGTAATGTCCTTACTTGTTAACAGTTTGAAGACAATAAGGTTCTTAGTTTGGGAAGGTTTCTGAAAATGAAGGCTTTTCTTCAATGGTTCCCCGGCGTGTACCACTTTGGACAGCTTTTTCATTTTTTTCCTTTTTACAGTACTGCATTAGTTCCGTGTTTGCCAATTTCAAATCCTGTTTTTGGAATTAAATTTATCATCAATTGATTGTCACTCCTTTTGTTTCATTGTTTCTTCCCCTATTCTTCACTGGGATGGTTCAAAAATTTCTTACCTTTCTAACGTTGCAGTAGAAAGTGCCATAAGCTTCCAAAATTACCCTTTAACACCATAAGATAAGGCCATACCAAACAAAAGAACTCGACATGCAGCACATGTGGCATGAAATACTTCTTAAGAACTTTGCCCTTGGAACATGTCCATCAACATGGAGGAGTTCTCTTTCCACATTGAAGTGGAACCCAAATTCAATCTTAATCTTAAAAACTGAAAAGACTGCCGAATTCAAAACCCAAATCAGATTGATGGCGATTTGATGCAGCACAGAAACTTTTAAAACGGAACATTCAATTTTCTCACCCTACCACAAGGGTTACGCTAGTCCTCAAACTATTTGAGTCAACTAATCTTGGTCGAAATAACTCATAATATCGGAAAGCTGAACCAGAAGTGATCCTTTTACACTTCATTTATTGTCATTCACCAAAACCCTGATTAATGAAGTAGGGAAATGCCCAAGAAAGGTTAAAAAATGAAAAGCATTAAAAGTCGAATGAAATGATAATAAATTAATGGTGAAGCTTTGAAGCCCAGTGCTTTGAGGTCCGATCCCTATAATGTCCTCCCTCCGGGCCTCGAAAGATATGCCTCCGGCAAAGTAATTGTAGTATCACTCCAACAAATCAAGATCTAGTCTCTGAAACTCTTCAGCAGTAATCCACGTAACAAAACAATCATTGGCAGAATGGCCACGCCATTTGACCAAAATTTGCCTGTAGCCGCCATGCCTCGTTAGCAGGATCCGCTTATCAATCATGTGCTGAATCAGCTGAGCCGTGTGCTTCTTGGACAAAGTGTAGGATAGGACGGGAAACTGGTGATGACGGTAATGACACGGGAAGTGGAAGGGCTGAAGTTGATGATGAAGAAGGGCCGGTGTAACAGGAATATCTTCAGGCACATGGTAAGGGATAAGGTCCTCCACATTTAACATTGGACTAATTGCCATGTCACGTCGAGGTCCAACTCAGAAGCATTAGTACTAACGTTGCGTCGAATACGATACAAGCCCATCGGTCGAGCATGTAACTTTGCACAAGTTCTTGGAGGAAACCGCTTGGAGCAGTGCCAAATCAACTTGGTCATCTTGAGAAAATTCTTCGTGCATGCGATGAAAATTTGCAGAAGACTTAAATATTTCTTTGCTCAATGTGATTTTTCTACGTATGTCATTATGTAAATCATAAATGTCACGTGAAAATGACTCGGCAGAAGTACTAATGCGATGGGATGTGGAACTAAACTAATGACCACCCAAGGATACGCTGTATACGTCTAAAATGGGCTCAAGCCGGTCGACATGTACGATAACTTGAGAGGTGGTCCCCAACAAGACATCTCCATAAATTCCCGAGGCTCTTATCTGCTACATCGGTCTGACCATCGGTTAGAGGGTGGTACATAGTGGAAAACGGGAGTGTAGTGTTAAGTCTGTTCCAGATTTTTTCAAAAATAACAAATAAGTTTCACATTTCTGTCGGACCCAATGACCTTGGGAGACTACGCAAGCGCGCAACCTTACTAAAGAAGATCTTCGCTGTGTGAAGGATATGCTATTCTTTGAATTAAATAAAATGTGCCACTTTCAGAAAGGGGTCCACTGTAACAAAAAAGGAGTCGTGCTTCCTTATGACCCTTGGTAAACCAACACGAAGTCCATGCTAAAGTCGTACCAAGGAGAATGCGACATTGGAAGAAGGGTGTTCTTTTTCCACCCTTAGATCTCTGGCACGTTTGACACGGGGGTACTATACGAGCTACATCACGCTTAAGGCTCGGAAAAATAAATCTATCCTCGACAAGCATAGTGGTCTTATCTTGATGAAAATGACCAGGGACCCACTCGCGTGTAAGATCAAGTAATCTTTCAAAGAGTTGCTAGGGATACACAAATTGGAGAGCTGAAACAGATAGCCATCATGGATGACAAAACGAGCGACCGGAGGGGAATCACTATCCTGAAAGGCTGCAAGGTTGTAACAAAATCTCGGCAAATAGTGATGCCAATACCAACACCTTCGTAGAGCTCGTGATTATAGGTGGAGTATCGTTTGCGGTCCTTGTTTCGTTTCTTAACGAAAAATGAAATGCAATAGAATTGCCGCCTGGCTTATATCCCCCAATTCCTAAGGCGTCACAGGCAACCTCAAAGACTACAAAAATCAGGAAGTCCTGGGCCGGCGCTTAAGTCAAGTTATCTTTTATCACTCGAAATGCATTGGCTGCCGCAATAGTCTATACAAACCTTCCCTCCCTCAAGATATTTGCAATGGATCCATTGCGGCACTAAAGCCCTCGACAAACCTCTTATAACACGTGACGAACTTGCGAAAACTCCAGGCTCCGTGAATGTTAGGAGGGCTCTCGCAGTTCCCTAATGTCCCAAAGCTTCTCCGGATCAGCCTTAACACCATTGTAGGACACCAAAAACCCAAGGAATACAAAAATAGGATTGTTCAAGTGAACACTCCGTCAAATTAACGTAAAGCTCCTCACGATGGAGAGCATCTAACACTTGACATAAGTGTAACAAGTTCCTCTCGGGCTTTACTATGAATGAGGATGTCAGCGAAGTACACAACCATGGCGAGACTAATTTAAGGACAAAGCACATTATTCATAAACACCCATGTGGTACTAGGTGCGTTAGGTAAACCAAATGGCGTGACTAGCCATTTGCACCATCCTTCGTCTTGAAGGTGGTCTTCACTAATCACCCTCTTGGACATCTGGTGGTACTTACTCTGTAGATCTATATTGGTATGGGTACCTGTACTTTGACAGTGATTCGATTGATAGCTCGATTATCTACACACATCCTCCTACTACATCTCCTTTGGGATTGAGCAAGGCGAGAATGGCGCTAGGACTAATACTGGTTTTTAAGTAACCGAGGTAGGCTTGGGCTTAGAGGAAAAAAGTTGGCTCAGGTAAAGGACATCAGGTGCTGGACTTACCTGGTCCACTGGGCCCACTTGACACAAGGGTCCAAGTAGACTAGTGTGAGTTTTAGGGTGGGAGAGGCAGCAGGTGTGAGATACGGGAGCGAGGTTCTGGTGTGGGAGCGTGACTAGGATTTAAGAATCCTGCAACCAAGCTTCGTCTTTTCAGATTAGGCTGCACTGCAAAGCCCACACAATAAACTTAATGTGTGGGACTTGCAGTCTCATTCCGAGTATCTATGAGAGCTCACAGACAGCAACTAAGGGCCAAAATGAACTTTTTCTTGGATTGATAGGTGCTGGGTCAGACGTACAAACATGAAAGCATAAATAGAAATTGTTAACCACATATCCCATGGCATCATGGGTGCCCTTTTATAAACTGACTGAAAAAGCATAGTGGTGACTGTTTAGCAAATACTTGCACGAGTTAAACATAATCTATGCTTATATTGGGAGCAAGCAAGGTAAAAATATGCCATGAAAGGTGCTTTAAAATATGTCAAACACTGTGATGGTTTCTGGTGATTTGTTATGTCTAATCTTTGTGGCCAAGGATGCCGACTCCGGTGTGCCTAAAATCTCTGAAGCTAGGGTTTATGATTGGATACCCAAAGCGGATTACGCCCAATGTGAAAGTGGAGCTTTGTAGGGTTAAGCCTGATAACTCAAATTTTTTTGAGTAGGAAAGCTCTAAAGATAAAGTAGACTTCTATACATTAATATCTGGGGACAATTCTTGGCGATCTATTGAATAGCATTTGTACATATGTATGCCAAGATGTGTAGTTTTGTAATTTTCTATGAAATTCTTATCCCATCTTGTCGAGATAGTTCAACAGAGGCAATTGTGCTGTATTCTTTTCTTTTAGTTGGGCTTAATCATGCACCAATCCAAACATATCAGGAGTTGGGGATGCTTTATGCATATTGGGGAGGGGGGGTTCAATGCCCGGTTTGGTATAGACGGGAGGCGAGAGTAGTAAATTGTAAACAGCGAAAATTTTGATAAGACGGAGGGAGTAAACATAATTGGGTTAAGCCTGATGCCAATACCAACACCTTCGTAGAGCTCGCGATTATAGGTAGAGTATTGTTTGCGGTCCTTGTTTCGTTTCTTAACGAAAAATGAAATGCAATAGAATTGCCGCCTGGCTTATATCCCCCAATTCCTAAGGCGTCACAGGCAACCTCAAAGACTTCAAAAATCAGGAAGTCCTAGGCCGGCGCTTAAGTTATCTTTTATCACTCGAAATGCATTGGCTGCTGCATTAGTCCACACAAACCCTCCCTCCTCAAGATATTTGCAATGGATCCATTGCGGTACTAGAGCCCTCGACAAACCTCTTATAATACGTGGCGAACCTGCAAAAACTCCAGGCTCTGTGAATGTTAGGAGGGCTCTCGCAGTTCCCTAATGTCCCAAAGCTTCTCCGGATCAGCCTTAACACCATTGTAGGACACCAAAAACGCAAGGAATACAAAAATAGGATTGTTCAAGTGAACACTCCGCCAAATTAACGTAAAGCTCCTCACGATGGAGAGCATCTAACACTTGACATAAGTGTAGCAAGTTCCTCCCAGGCTTTAGCATGAATGAGGATATCAGCGAAGTACACAACCACGGAGAGACTAACTAAAGGACAAAGCACATTATTCATAAACACGCATAAGGTACTAGGTGTGTTAGGTAAACCAAATGGCGTGACTAGCCATTCGCACCATCCTTTTCTTGAAGGTGGTCTTCACTGATCACCCTCTTGGAGATCTGGTGGTACTCACTCTGTAGATCTATATTGGTATGGGTACCTGTACTTTGACAGTGATTCGATTGATAGCTTGATTATCTACACACATCCTCCTACTACCATCTGTCTTGGGAGTGAGCAAGGCGGGAATGGCGTTAGGGAATGGCGTTAGGACTAAGACTTTCTTGCACAAACCGCTCTGTAGGGTTACTGTATAATGGGGTAGAGTGGGTAACCCAGTGAACTTAGCACCAAATCTATTATATAGTGTATATCCCTAGGGGGTGGTAAGTGATCTGGTAACTTACCAGGCTTAACCTTGCTAAACCAAGCGAGAACCTGACTAACATCCCTAGGGATCTTCTCTAAACACCTTGTAATGGTATCCTTGGTCTCCTTAACCAATAAAGCATAAACAACCCCACAGCTCCTTTGAAAGGCCTGCTTATTAAGTAAATGGAGAGGTTTCGCGGGCTCAACTGGGATGACATTTCAATTCAGGCGACCTGAAGGATTTTCTTTTGGTTTGAATGGTTTCAAGAAAACCTTTTTCTCCCCATGTTTGAAGACGTGTTTGACCTTCCAATATGAGTCACGTTAACATCATTAATCCAAGGCCGCCTCAAAAGGATATGGGCAGCATCCATGCATGGACATCACACCATATTCGATCACGGTTACCAGCGAAATTGATTGGAACAAAACCTCTTAGTGACAGGCATAAATTCTTGTCGACCCACGTAACCGTATAGGGCTGAAATGTGGCTATGACTTCAAATTTAGCATGTCCAAACTGTGGACTAGCCGCCACATTCATGTAACTACCCCCATGTATAATGACATTACAACTTTTTGCATTGACCCGAATTTAAGTGTGGAAAGTGGTAGTGCGCCTTCGGCACGCTAAGCACACACCTCATCGCTTTAAGGGTCGAGTGGACGTCCCTTATCTCAAGTGAATTCTCTGAATCAGTCGCCCCATACTCGTCGGCATGAACGTCTTCTTATAACTGCGTGTCATCTACAAATACTTCTTTTTAATTTTTGTTCCTCCCTCTCCACCTATCATAGGGTAATTGGACGGACATTGAAAGACCTTGCCCATTACATGTGGAACATACCTTTTCCCATGGGGTCTTTTGTAGCTCCACTAGCAGCATTGTTACCTGGAGAGGTGCCGGGAAATGTCCGAACACCTTGTCGGTCACCCGACTGAAATTCTCGAGCATATGGGTCACCAAAGTATTGACTTGCTTGTCTGGATGAAGGTGCCTTCAAATAGTCTTCCACCCTATGTAGGGCCATCTCTCTCATAATTATTAACCTCAGACCCTCACATAAGCCCGAAATTGAATCTAGGGTCATCCTGAATCTCAATTCAAATCATCAACTGACAAACGAACAAGTGTACTCGGGAGGATTGGCTCGACCAGTACGCAGACTCATCACGCAAAGCTGAGATGAAGGGGGGGGGAGAGAGAGAGAGATGGGCAATTAACTACGATCTACTGCTCAAAATAACTCCCCAATATTTTCAGAAAATGCTACTGCTTTCCAAATGGTCAGCGAATGTTCAACCTAATAAAATTTACGAGAAGAAGCTCCTAACAAAAGAAGAACGTCCAGAAAAAGCTTTTCTTTATAGGCCAGTTCAGCAAGAGCTAAGCAGAATTCTGGTCTGTATAGATTGGTTCATTTAAGAGATGGGATGGACTCCGTTTAATTCGAAAGGACTGGACTGGTTTTTAAGTAATCGAGGTAGGCTTGGGCTTAGAGGAAAAAAGTTGGCTCAGGTAAAGGACATCAGGTGCTGGACTTACCTGGTCCACTGGGCCCACTTGACACAAGGGTCCAAGTAGAACAAATCCACAGTGCTTCGTCCCTTAGTCTCACAGAGCATGGGTGGGAACTGGAACGGGCGAGGTTCCGAAGCGGGAGCATGACTGCTAGAGTGGGTTTTAGGGTGGGAACGGCAGCAGGTGCGAGACACGGGAGTGAGGTTCTGGTGTGGGAGCGTGACTAGGATTTAAGAATCCTGCAACTCAGCTTCGTCTTTTCAGATTAGGCTGCACTGCAAAGCCCACACAATAAACTTAATATGTGGGACTTGATGTCTCATTCCGAGTATCTATGAGAGCTCACAGACAGCAACTATGGGCCAAAATGAACTTTTTCTTGGATTGATAGGTGCTGGGTCAGACCTACAACCATGAAAACATAAATATAAATTGTTAACCACATATCCCATGGCATCATGGGTGCCCTTTTTATAAACTGACTGAAAAAGCATATTGGTGACTGTTTAGCAAATACTTGCACGAGTTAAACATAATATATGCTTATACAGGGAGCGAGCAAGGTAAAAATATGCCATGAAAGGTGCTTAAAAATATGCCAATCCAGAAAGGTGCTTAAAAATAGTTCAACAGAGGCAATTGTGCTGTATTTTGTTCTTTTAGTTGGACTTAAGTCATGCACCAATCCAAACATATCAGGAGTTGGGGATGCATTATGCATATTGGGGAGGGGGGTTCAATGCCCGGTTTGGTATAGACGGGAGGGGAGGGTAGTAAATTGTAAACAGGGAAAATTTTGATAAGACGGAGGGAGTAAACATAATAGGTATGTGATTCGTTGCTTTTGTATACTGAAAAGTGTTTTGGCAGTTATCGTGATATTTTATGTCTTAGACCTAAATGTTTGGGAATTTTTTTTAACTTATAATTCGATATCTTTCTGGTAGAAGATCGCTGGGTATGATTACACGGTAGTCTCCTGCCTCTACATCCGAATAACTCTGAAAGTCGTTATAGGAACTGAATGGATAGCTCATTCTAGCATGGTTACATGGACTCCCCACACAATCGTAAGGAACTGCCTTGCAATTTTCAGAATGTATTTATTTGTTTTCTTTTGAGGAACTGCCCCTTGCAATTTTCTGCCTTTAAGGACTTGTCCCCCGGTTGTTAGGACATTTTTACAATTTGTGTTCGTTCGTTTTGCTCAATCCATATAACTATATGCAAACTGGGTAACCTGGGATTTCTTGAATATTCTGAACAGCATGAGTATCACAAAGGAGAGCCTTGTCCTTAAGGGGCCGGGTTTTCTGTCCTGAAGATATCTGATCAGCGCATGTGATTCTTTCCCATGGTTGGCTTCATTTGCAGGTTATTGGAGATTTACAGGAGTATGTTTATGAAGTCTTGAGGGTTGATGAAGTGGATTGTGAAAAGATAATGCTTTGAAGTACTTTCATTTGTTGTTTGAAGATGCTTTGTGCAAGTTTAAAATGGTGCATGTTGATTTCTGAATATTAACAGCTTAGGTGACAATATGGTAATGTTTGCTACTGGTTGATAAGTTGCTGTGGTTCGTGGCTTTGTTGTTGGAGTGCTTCTTATTTGTTGTTTATTTTCCGCATGATTGAGTAATGAGGAAGCATGAAGTAATTTTTGAAAACATGAAATATATAGGAAAAGTCATCGAAGAAGCTTAAATGAAAGTACCATCTGCTTCTTAAAAGTTGCCTTAACGGGTGGCGGTTGTTGAAGTTGAGAGATGTAATGGTGGCTGATTATGTTTCTCCTGATAAGCTTATAGAATAGTCAAGCGAGGTGCTTAGATGCAATAGAAAGACATCTGGTGCGCATGCATAGACCAAGTGCTTGTGGCATTGTTGTGCTAAACTTTTTGATGTTTTGGCATACATATATGTACCACCATGATCTTCTGGAGAAAGAGTGATTGCGACCTTTGACAGTGAGATGGGTGTTTTGACATTCATGGACCGCTGGTTGAGTCTGAATTGTTCCAGCATTCATCTCGCTTACTCCTTTCAGGTCCCATAGCCAAACACCATAGCTCCGTTTCTTCCCTGGCCCTTGGTCGACGCTGTAACCTGACAACAATGGATGTCATGGAAGCCATGCATTAAACTCTTAATGCATTTTGTATTTGTGTTTGATAGGCTTATGTTTGTGTCTACTTCTAATTTAGCTGTTAGCAAAAGCAATGGTGAGGGGAGTAAAGGGATTGTTCTTCTTTACCCTCGTGCTGCTGTCCGCTGGAAACCTAACAAATATAACTTTAAATCATGAAATGTGTCTTGCTCAACCCCACTCCTTTTCCTGCCTTCTCCAAAGCACCCACCCTTCGCCGCCGCTGCCCTCCCTACACCAATCCTTCAATCACCGATGGTCAAACCATCTCACAACATTTTGATAGTTTCCAAAACATTTCATACTCACAATAAATACAATACTAGAAACATATCACTTGCACCAAGCATTTTAAATCCAAATTCTATTATAATCTCTAACAAATATCTTTTTTCATGCTGGTTCGGTTTTAACATGAAATAAGTATCGCTAAAAGCTTTTTGGCAAAACTCTTTTCTCCAAAGTAAAGCACAAAAATTTAACAAAAACAGTTCAATGTTGACAAATAGTTCTGTTCAAAAGCTGATAAACATATTCGTTTTATATAATAACATTAGTTGAATCAACAGGTCACTTACACGAATTGCTAACCGAATCCGGAAGTTTTCTTTGAATTTGATTTCACTCGCCTTCTATCGAATCTCTTGCTACGGCTTGTTATCCTTACAGTAAAATTGTCTGCATTAACCTAAACAGAACAATCCAATTATCAAAATGGAATCCATGTTACGATACTACAAACTTAATACCAACTCGTCAGTTATGTAAAATTATCAAAATACACTCGCGTGTAAAATTATCAAAAACTCCCATTTCATATCTAAATCACCGGAACATGTGAATTTATCGTCAAAATATCCATATCGCATATGAATTTATCAAAATATCCCTCTTGTAGGTAAAATTACCAAAAGACCCCCTCTTAGGTGAATAATTACTAAAATACCTTTGGTGGCTATTGCACGGGAAAAAAAATATCTCAAAAACGCTTTAAAATACCATTTTAAGCAATCTAAAATGATTTTTGGAATAAAAAGTGCTTCGGGATATTTTTTGCTCGAAAACCTCTAAGCGATATCCGGATTGATAGCTTAGAGGCCGATTCCGTACAAAATAACTATCGGCCTTGAAATGATACGAAATTTTGAACACTTAAACATCTCGGTAATATAAAGTTCTCAAAAAAAAAATAGATTTGATATCTTAAAAAATACCGAGAACCCTTTTTTACCGATACAATTATTTAGCATTCTTCATGGATACGAAAAAATCTCAAAAAATTTCACACCGTAGGTCTCATAAAAATAGCAAGGGTCTCTTTTCTGCACTTGGCCAAAATCTGATCAGAAACTATTTTGAAAAATAAAATTTGGAACAGCTTCAAAATTAATTACATATATACCGACGATTACGGTTACTATTCATGTTCATACAAATCATTGACACACACTACAACACCCTGAAAACACACAAACCTCATTCTACCGTCTCTCTGCCGAAATACAGAGACTCCAAACACCTACCTTACACTAATTCGCACACAAAACACTAGTACACGCACTAAGACATTACACCCACACACCCCTATACGCACAATTACACATGCACATCCGAAGCACACGCCACACATACTGTCACGCACTTCACACACACACACACACAAAATTTCCCACCTACACACACTAGAACCACAGAATACACCACACACTTCACGCACGCAGAGACGTGCACACACACCCACGATACAAAAACACACACTTCACACACCCATGGCCTGTGCGCACACACTGCCTACACTAAAACACACACACACACACACAGGGTTTTCACCTCCACGGTACACACACACTAAAATTCACGCACCAAACTGAAATTGTAATTTACCTTACGAACTTCTCTCTCTCTCTCTCTCTCTGCCGAAGCTCTTTTTCTTTTCTCCTATATTCTTTCTTCTTTTCTCGTTTCTTCTTTCGGTTTCTATTTTCTTAGCTCTCTTTGTTTTCTTTTCTTTCTTTCTTCTTTTAAATTCCTAATAATTAATCTAGTAACACTTGTAGATTAGTCACCATCCAAAAGGTTGGAGGTGGCCATCTCCTAAGTCAAATTGTAATTTACCTTACGAAGTCTCTCTCTCTCTCTCTCTCTCTCTCTGCCGGAGCTCTTTTTCTTTTCTCCTATATGTTCTTTCTACTTTTCTCGTTTCTTCTTCCGGTATCTATTTTCTTATCTCTCTTTGTTTTCTTTTCTTTCTTTCTTCCTTTAAATTCCTAATGATTAATCTAGTATTACTTGTAGATTAGTCACCATCCAAAAGAGTAGGAGGTGGCATCTCTTAAGAAAAATTTTCTTAGAATTTGATACAAATATGCCTATTTTTCATAACTACAAAATGGCCCCCCAAAACTTCACCTAATTACATTTTGACCCTAAAACAATTTTAACCTTCCATACCCTAGCAACTCCCTATTATTGCTAAAAATTATGGCCTTTTCATTTTTCGGCCAACAGGCAATTATTTCTAACACCTCTAGAAGTACGAAGTGTGTACAGAAGGTGTGCCGATGTAGATGACGTGAAATGTCGGACTACTTCAATTACGCATTTTGTTTTGCAAAAATTTAATTATTTTGGAGCATTTGAAGTCTTCCGTTACTATTCAGCCCATTGATGATTTACGTCTCCCGTGATGTTCAATTTTTTGAGGGCATTTTTCCATTTGAGAATTCTCCGACAATAGATACTACTCAGCCCATTGATTTGGAGCAAATCACCACTATTAATAGCCCATTCATCCATTCAGAGCCAAAAACCACTGAACTTCTGCCCGGTGAGCTAACCATAAGTGCCAGCCAACCTAGTAGTCCAATTAGAAATACGTCTTATGAATGTGACCCAGGGCTTGCGACCGTAGAGCCCAAATTACAGGCGGCCCCACGAGAGCCTTTTTCATCTACTACAACTGGGTTGGAGCTAATTGGGACTGATCAATCAACAACAGCCAATCCATCCACCGATCCAGTTGGTCCTGACATGATCTCTGCACCAGACAACTTTATTCAGGCAGCTCCACTTACTTCTAGTAAAAGACAGCGATAAGTTTATCGCTCTCTATCGGGTTATATTATGTTCTACCCCCTCTTTTTCTGCCAGGCATCACACCGCTCTCATCCACTCATTCGACCAACTCGACGATTCACCCCCTTCCTTTCACTATATTTCCTACTCTAAGTTTTCTCATGACCACACTGCCTTCTTAGCGGCCATCTCATCTACCGATGAGCCGAGATTATTCTTTCAGGCAGTTAAACATGCATATTGGAGGGATGCCATGGCAAAGGAATTTCTGCTCTAGAGGTTAATCAAACTTGGACTTTACAACCCCTGCCTCCTAGCAAGCGGGCTATCAATTCTAAATGGGTTTACAAAGTCAAGTGTCATCCCGATGGAAGTATCCAGCGTTACAAGGCATGCCTCGTTGCTAAAGGATACACCCAGATTGAGGGCATTGACTTCAATGAGACATTTGCCCCTGTTGCCAAAGTAGTCACTGTACGTTGTTTGTTGGCGCTTGCTTCAATAAGACATTGGGAATTGCATCAACTGGATGTAAATAACTCTTTCTTACATGGTGACTTGGAAGAAAAAGTCTACATGAAGATTCCACAAGGGGCCCATTTGCCGATTACAGAAAACCTTATATGGTTTCTGCCAAGCATCTAGAAATTGGTATCACAAGTTCACCACTTCTTTCCTTGCCATCGGTTTTTGGCAATCAGATGTGGATCATTCCTTATTCCACTTCTCTCGTGGAGAATATTTTGTTGTAGCCCTCATCTATGTTGATGATGTCATCATCACGGGAACAGATTCAGCTCGTATTTGTAAGCTGAAGCGCTATTTGGATGCCAAATTTCACATCAAGGACCTTGACAAACCCAAGTATTTTTCTTGGAATTGAAGTGGCACATTCACCAGCAGGGATCACCTTAAGTCAAAGCAAGTATGTTCTTAATATCTTGGCCGAAAGTGGCCTCACAGGATGCAAGCCAGCCTCTTTTATGATGGAGCAACAACATAAACTTTCACTTAACTCTGGTGAACTATGCAAAGATCCTGGACAATACCGATGCCTGATAGGTCGATTACTTTACCTCACCATCACTCGTCCAAACATTAGCTATGCGGTACATATTCTTAGTTAGTTTGTGCATGCACCACGACAACCACCACTACAAGAAAACAGGCTTTTAGCGACGGGAAAATTCGTCGCTAAAAGCCCAAAATCCGTCGCTAAAAGAATTAGCGACGGATTCACCGTCGCTAAAAGTCCCTCGTATAAAAGCCCGTCACTAATAGTTTAGCGACGAAAATTTTAAATCCGTCGCTAAATATGTAATTTTTTCCGACGGATTTATTTTTAATTACGACGGATATTCCGTCGCTAATTATATTTTTAGAATTTTAATTTATTTTCTTTTTTGTCAAATTAACGATGGATTAAAAATTTTAGCGACGGAATATTCCGTCGCTAAATAACTGATTGTAAGAATACTTTTAGCGACGGAATTAATCCGTCGCCAAAAGTCAATTTTTTTTATTTTTCAATTACCCAGACCTGTAATACAATTTTCAATTCTCAACAACAACGCGCAATAATCAATACAGAAAGAAATATATATAATCAATTATAAAAAATATTTATTATAAAAAAACTCATATGTACAAGCCGGGAACCGGATACAGCCGGTTAGGAGAGGGGAGAAGAGTACAAGCCGGGCGCGGGGGGGGGAGGGGGAGCTAGGAACGGGCACGGGAAGGGGCTCATCAGGGGTTGCCGAGTCCCGGATCTGGATCCTGCTGATCCGGGGCCGGCTCGGCCTGTCCAGCAGTGCCCTGCTCCCTGATCATCCTCACCACCACTGTAGCAATGCGCTGGATCTCCTCGTCGTCCAACTGAGGACGAGGAGCCGGTGTCTGTGGAGGGGCAGCAGGGGGTGAGGACGCTCCTATCACGGCACGAGCAGTCGTGCTAGGCAGGCCGCGTATGCGGCCTTTCGGCCGATTCACGACCTCCGGCGTATCCAGCCATCGCTTCAACCCCCCAGTACTCGCACCCGTACTAGTGGACGCTGATGGCTGTCCGGACTGCTGCTCGGACCCCCTTAGCTGTTCATACGAGGCCTGCAAAAATAGTGGTTTAACGATATGTTAGGGCATTAATTAACGAAACAGACATTGAGGATAGAAAGAAAAAACATTAACAACTTAAATAAATTGACTCACATCGATCCGCCGGGCAATATCTGAAATATAGTCGCCCGCCCGGTGCGCCTCGTCCTTGTCCTTCTTCCGCACGTGCGTCTGATTATAGGTCAGAGCTATGACCTCATCCTCCTCCAGATCCGGGTGCTCGACCGCGTTCATGTGTCGGACGATGTCGTGTGGCACCGACCCCCCCGTGTGCGTCGGATCTCTGTTCTGTCTGTTCTCAGCCCCGCTCTTACTCTTGGCGTCCCAACCTGGATCCGTAGCCCACCGATCTATCATCTCCCCCCATACACGGTGAGATATCCAATGTGGGGGATATCTCGTCATGTCCGTCATCGGGGCACCCGCGGGCAGCGCCTTCTTCGCCCGGTCCCGTGCATCGTGGAGCCATCGGCGGTAATTCTTGCCGATGTAGGCAAAGAAAGCCTGCTGCCCCAGTACCTGCTGCTGAGGCGTGTCAAACGTGAACCCCTCCTGTAAGGCATTCAATAACACAAATTAACAACATAAAACAAACTGTAATTAAACATTTACTAACGCTGAAAAAAATACTTCACCGTACCAGCCACTCCTCCCATAGGGCCTCCCTCGCAGCATCCCAGTCCTTCCAGTACAGGCGTGGCTCGAAGAATCGGCCCTTCACAAGAACGCCGATCTTCGTCCTCGCCTGATTCTCCAGGATCCTGCCAAAGAAGTAATACAGTTCAAATATAAATTAACACCCCAAAATTTTAAATATAAGGCATGAGGTGATATTTTTAGTACTTACAGGCCCTCCTGCGTGAGCGTAACTCTCTGTTTACGCTGGGGGTCGATGCGTACCCCGCGTGTCGGACCACGGCCTCGTCGAGATCCTACAAAACACAGACATTAATACAGTTCAAATATAAGGCTAGCAAAAATGTACTAAACACCGTTATCAACTATACCTGAGGTAGAACCCACGGAAGATGGAGAATGCACGCGCGTGTGGGATGAATCTGCGTCGGGCTGGGGCGACGGCTGGGGCTGGGGCGACGGCTGGCGCTGGGGCGATGGCGACGGCTGGGGCTGGGGCCCCATCTGCTGTCCGCGATCACTCTGTGCCTCGTCATCAGTAGGCAATGACGAGGTGGGACCCACCGGGGAGGAAGCAGCTCGGCGTCCAGCCCGGCCACGAATAGCCCGTATCCTATCCATATCTGACTTCATATAGATAAATTACAAAGACATTAACACGTTAAAAACAATAATTTGGCAAAAATCATCATCGGCACTATATATATATATATATATATATATATATATATATATATATATATATATATATATATATATATATATATATATATATATATGAACGGATGTGCAAAAACACATCATTAAACACCAAGTTCTAAAATGTTACTACATTTTTCCCGTGATGTTACAACATTACAAGTCAATCATTTTCAGTTTGCGAATCATCTTCATCACTTTCCCCGTCCTCTTCTTCGTGGAACTCGTCGTCCTCTTCATCAGTAGACTCGGTCACATCATCTCCAACACTTTCCACATCTTCCGCGTCATCATCTACGACTTCTTCTCCTACAAGAAGTGTTGTTGGAAGAGGAAGATCGTCCTCCTCGTTGTTGACCTCAACAGGGAACAAGACACGTGGTTGGTCGGCTTGAAAGGAGTCTAGCTCACTGTCATATGTCACGGGCAATTTCTTGGACTTGATAGTTGTATACCAATGAGATTTGGGATTGGCGACGTCCTCCGCGTAAAAGACTTGTACAGCTTGACTAGCAAACACAAAGGGCTCGTCTGATGCAAGTCTTGACTTGACATTGACATCTACAATCCCTTGAGAGCTAACACGGATTCCTCTACTGCATGTGACATCGAACCACGTACACTTGAACATTACCAGGCAGTTTTGGGAACCCAGATATGTTAGCTCAACAATCTCATCTAGCTCTCCGTAAAAGTCCATGCAATTCTCGGCATAACAGTCGCCGTTGACCAAGACTCCACTGTTTTGGGTTTGTTTTGTTCGGTCATCATCTTTTACGTTAAACCTAAACCCGTTGATGATATAGCCTCCGTAACAGGATGTTTGTTTGTTAGGGCCTTCGGCTAGTAATTTCAAGCAGGAGGCCACTGGTCTATCCATTGACTGAACCTATTGTAGATGACGGTAAAAATTAAGGATAAATCAGTATACTAATTGGCCACAGAACTGTATATAACACATAATATAATTTCGTTAAACAATCTTACACGGATTTTGAACCACTGTACAAATTGTGATTTCCGATGAGATTCAAGTCCAGCGGGATCAGTGATTAAAGATTCCGCATCGAACTCACTGCAAACCAATATAGTTGACTCGCTTAACACACACTTTCAATTATGTACAGCAATGTAAGTGAATTAAGACTTTAACTTACTCAACGAATGCCGAAACTTCATCGCAATTTAGAAGGGCATATATTGTTGCAGCACTGTACTCTTCATCCGTTAGCCATCGAGTATACGTTCGGCCGAACGGACTACCTGACTGCTTGAATATTGACAATTGCCCTTCCAAATTTGTGCTTGCTCCGGGGTCATTTCGGCCTAGTTGATTTAACCTTGTACCAACATCAGGCCCGAAATATTGACTACAAAAGTTTACAAGTTCTTCCATTACGTAAGCCTCCGCAATTGAGCCCTCAACCCGAGCCTTATTACGGACTTTTTTCTTTAAATGGAACATGAACCTAGAAGTTTAGCGAATCGAGTTAGGTGGAATATCAATGATAACAGATGTCGCATTAAGTGTAAACGAACAACTGTAACAATTTAAGGATTACCTCTCGAAGGGATACATCCACCGATATTGCACGGGTCCACCCATCTTAGCTTCATATGCCAAGTGAACAGGCAGATGCTCCATTGAATCAAAGAACGAAGGTGGGAAGATTTTCTCCAGCTTGCAAATCGTCACCACAATGTTCTTCTCAAGCACTTCCATGTTACTCACCCGGATCGTAGAAGAGCATATATCTCGAAAGAAATGAGATAATTCAGTCAAAGTCTCGCAAACAACCCGTGGCAACAGTCCCCGGAAGGCAATAGGAATGAATCTCTCCATGAATACGTGGCAGTCGTGACTCTTCATCCCTTGGAACTTGCATTCCGATACATTGCAACAACGAGATATGTTGGACGCAAACCCATCCGAAAGCTTCAAATTCTTAACCCACTGACAGACCTTCTCCACTTGTTTCTTGTCTAGACAGTAAGGTGCTTTCGGAAGTATGGTCCTCCCACTGACTGTCCGAGGATGCAATTCACGGCGTACACCCAACTGTTGTAGATCCCTTCTCGCTTTAAGGTGATCTTTCGATTTGCCCTTGACATTCATCACTGTGTTGAACACATTATCAAAAACGTTCTTCTCAATATGCATCACATCCATGTTGTTTCGGATAACGAGCGTCCTCCAGTAGGCTAACTCCCAGAAGATACAAAATTTTCTCCAGTTGTGCTCTTTCCCGAACCCTGCAATCTTCTGATCTGGCACACCCTTACCGTGTGGTATGTCAGTATCAAGTGCCTCCAGGTGTGAGAGTACTTCTTCACCAGATGGGTAGTCCAGTGTGACAACCTCACGCTCGATTGTCCCGTCAAATTTATCCTTCTGCCTACGAAACTGATGGCCCGGTGGCAAAAGCTTACGGTGACATCCGAACCACGAGGCCTTTCTGCCGTGCTTTAACGTATGACCGGGGTTCACGCCCATACAAGCAGGGCATGCTAGCTTCCCATGTGTGCTCCAGCCACACGTCATTCCCAATGCGGGGAAATCATGTATAGTCCACATCAAAGCAGCCCTCATCTGAAAATTTTGTTTAAGGGATGCATCATATGTTTCGACTCCATGATTCCATAACTGTTTTAACTCATCAATCAACGGCCTTAAATACACATCTATGTCCTTACCGAGGCTCTTCGGCCCCGGAATAAGCAACGACAAGAACATATACGGCTTCTTCATGCACATGCCTGGTGGAAGGTTGTAAGGGACAATAATAACAGGCCAACAGGAGTAAGGCGTGGTAGACTGACCGAAAGGGTTGAACCCATCGGTTGCCAGACCAAGTCTAACATTTCGAACTTCCTGAGCAAAGACTGGATGCCTGCGGTCAAACTCCTTCCACGCCTCTCCATCAGCTGGGTGTGTCAGCACATCGGCATCGTTGCTGCGAGTCTCACGGTGAGCCCTCATATGTTCAGCCGTATTGGAGGAGTAGTACATTCTCTGAAGCCGTGGTGTGACTGGGAAATATCGCAATATCTTCCATGCAATGTTTTTCTTCTTCCCTTTGTCCGGTTTGTACCTCGAATGATCACATACTGGACATCGTGACAAATCCTTATTCTCTTTCCAGAATAATACACAATCGTTATTGCACGCATCTATCCAGTCATAGCTCAACCCAAGTTTCCTCATCATCTTCTTCGCGTCATAGTACGACGGCGGTAGCTTTTCACTTTCGGGCAGTATTTCTTTGATTAAGGTAACAAACTCGTTAAAACCTTTCTCACTCAGCCCGTGGTCTGATTTCAACTGTAATAACCTACTAACCGCAGACAGCCGTGTGTGTTTCGGAGCTCCATCCCACAGCGGCTCTTCCGCAGCTCTCAACAACTCATAAAACTGATGAGCCCCCTCGTTCGGCGGTTGTGGACTGTCGTTACCCCAGTCAACATTAGCATGCCCAGCATCCATAATCATATCTCGGTAATCATATCGTGCCTCCTCCCTAACTTCAGTTTGACTAGCCAGGTTGGACGACAATACTATCGTTTCCCCGTGCTGCGTCCACCTTGTGTATCCACCCATAAAACCGTACCGACGAAGATGCCATTTTACTTCAATTCTTTTTCTCCAGTGCAACAACTCACATCTACCGCATGGACACCTTATCTTATCAAGGTCAACATGTGCAGGATGCGCATAAGCGAAGTCGAGAAATTCGTCAACGCGACACTCAAAATCTTCAGCATTCTTCCTTTTCATCCAACTTCGATCGACTGACATGACGACTGAATTATCGTACTGTATACCACCTTCAATAATGACCAGTGATTAGGCATTGCCGATGTAAATATGAATGCATGAATGTTACAACATGTCTACATATTTCCCCTCCACTCTTGAATAGGTAGTGGTCCTATCCCATTCAGAAAAGCACATGTTTATAAAACAGTGAATAACTCATGCTTAGTCCCATGTCTGTGGAAAATTCGGCAGCACCTCCCCGCATTTCTCCAAGTACACGACATCGATTAGGTGTTCTAACATTCATCTAACCTTGCTCAGGAAGGTTTGACGGATGTTAGAACACCAGATCTGTATGCACCCGAAAAACACACGAGAACGTGTACCAAATATCCACGACATAGAACACAAAGCATGAGTCAAAACACTGTTTTATAAACAATTAGCTTTTCCAAATTGTCCAAACTGGACATCCAAAGGCTCATTACAAGGCATTACTTTGTAATGAGTACCTTTGAACGGGAACTAAGGGTTTCTATGCATGCATGCGTTCAGAAATTGATAAGATATGCAAGAATCTTTCCGAAATATCAAAACTGCAGAAAGATCGTTACATATGTTACCAATTCCACATTAAATAGAATTCGTTGGCAACGAGTTGAACCATCTCGTTGCCAATGGACTTCTCAAAACAACAACTAATATAAAGAAGGCAGGGTTTGTAAACAACGAGTAATTGAACCATCTCTGGGCAACATGGAGTAATTATGGGATGTACAAGGGCTAATTAGGGCTAACTGGGTTATTAGGGTTAATTACGAGTATTAATTATAGCTGATTAGGGTTGATTAGGACTAATTAGGATTATTTAGTCCTAATTAGGGTTTAATTGTGCCGAGTAGTGCTGATTAGTCCTAATTAGGGCTAATTAGGGCTAATTAGGCTTAATTGGGTTATGTTAGGGCTAATTAATGTTAATGAGGGCTAGTTTCGGATAATTATAGCTGATTAGGGTTGATTATGACTAATTAGGGTTATTTAGTCCTAATTAGGGTTTAATTGTGCCGAGTAGTGCTGATTAGTCCTAATTAGGGCTAATTAGGCTTAATTGGGTTATGTTAGGGCTAATTAATGTTAATGAGGGCTAATTTCAGATAATTATAGCTAATTAGGGTTGATTAGGACTAATTAGGGTTATTTAGTCCTAATTAAGGTTTTAATGGTGCCGAGTAGTGTTGATTAGTCCTAACTAGCGCTAATTAGGCTTAATTAGGTTATGTTAGGGTTAATTAATGTTAATGAGGGCTAGTTTTGGATAATTATAGCTAATTAGGGTTGATTAGGACTAATTAGGGTTATTTAGTCCTAATTAGGGTTTTAATGGTACCGAGTAGTGTTGATTAGTCCTAACTAGCGCTAATTAGGCTTAATTGGGTTATGTTAGTGCAAATTACGATTAATTAGGCTAACTATAATTAATATGTGCATAATTGGGTTCATTTGGGCTAATTTGGGATAATTATAGCTAATTTGATTTTCATTAGGTTCTTAGGATTAATTAAAACTAATTAGGCACGTTAGAGCTAATTAGGGTTAATTGATTTACTAAAATATTATTAATCAGAACTAATTAGGGCTAATTATAGCCAGTGCTGGAGCCACGATGAGATTTCAGGGGGTGCACAACCTAACTAACCTAAATTTAATGCACATTCAACAATCTCAATTCCGACACCTCATATAGGGTGTCGATATGGTGTCCGACACGTGTGCGACGCCTCCGGACACGTGTCCGACGCCTACCTACACGCACCTCCAGACACATCGGCATACATTAATTTGGTCCGTGTCTGCGCTAACTAACAGGTATCTCAATCCAATTGGGTCCCATCCTCCGTCAACAATCTCAATTCTTAATTCTCAAATGCTCAATGCAAAAAAAATTAACAAAAATCACACATTCAATCCAATTGGGTCCCATCCTCCGTCAATAATCTCAATATCTCAAATGTTCAATACACAATTTACAATCTAAAATCATCAATTAACAACCTAAAATCATCAATTAATAATCACAATTACTTCAAATGCACAGCTAATAACCTAAAATCATCAATTAACAACCTAAAATCATCGATCAATAATCACAATTATCAAACAAATTATCAATGTTCAAATGAAAAAAAAATTGTTCAAAATACACATATCCGATGCGCTTGAATTATTTCAATTTAGGGTTCGATTGTATCAGGACATTCAATTTAGGGTTCAATTAAGGGATAAATTAGTTTAATTTAGGATTCGATTCGATTCGTGCATTCAATTTAGGATTTAATTATGGTTCAATTACTTCAATTTAGGGTTCCATTAATTCAATTTAGGGTTCGGTTGAATTATGGCATTAAATTTAGGGTTCAATTAGGGGGTTCAATTAGTTCAATTTAGGGTTCAATTGGATTAGGGCATTTAATTTAGGGTTCAATTAGGGATTCAATAAGTTTAATTTAGGGTTCGATTCGACTAGGGCATTCAATTTAGGGTTTAATTAGGGTTCAATTACTTCAATTTAGGGTTCAATTATGGTTCAATTACTTCAATTTAGTGGTGGGGTTGAATTGGGATATTCAATTAAGGGGTTCAATAAGTTCAATTTAGGGTTCGGTTGGATTAGGGCATTCAATTAGGGATTTTATAGTTTACTTTAGGGTTTGATTCGATTAAGACATTCAATTTAAGGTTTAAAGAGAAATACTATGAACTTTCAGGACCGTCTTTGTTGATGTTCGGGTTGTACGATAAGTGCTATATCATGTAGGATTGTAGTGAAATTAGAAATGGACTCTTGTTTGACTGCAGATAAGGTTAGGTTCTTGCATCTTTTGACTAAGCTTTCTTCTTCCAACTTCAAGATAGGACACCATCAAAAACTCATGTTTCCAGTGAATAGTTGTTCTGTCTTGCTAAGTGGCATTTGGTCTAACAACCATTTCAGAGGAATATTACCTAAATCTTAGCAAAGGATCTCTACAAGAGCTGTGCATGTATTTGGGCACCCATTCCTGCATTTGAAGCAAATCCCCTCAAGTTGTCTTGGACAACCTTTCATACACAATCAACTAAGAGCAACCTACTTAGGAAAGCAATGGGACGCTTATCACGACGGAAAAGGGGCCTGCGGGAGTGGTTGAGAGAGGTCAATAATCAAAAATATTCTGTTGGGGGTGTTCAGTAATGGCAAAGCAATGTTGCAACTGCTTCTGATCAACGCTTGCAGCCACTGAAAAGGACTGCTAATTTGATACCAATAAGCTGCTAATTTAGGAAAATGTAACCCTGATACGCATACAAACGATAGAGCCACAAGGTAAGAATATCAATCTTTGACAAGGAAACCAAAATAAGACCACCGCAAGAGGGGATGCAAATTACGTTAAGGTTAGATGTACCATACCTCTAGTTTTTTAAGATGGGCGGCGCAGCAGTGGTGGCAGCGCGGCAGTGGTGGCGGCAGTCCTTCGGTTTTGAAAATGGGCGACAGTGGCGGCGTCGGTGGCTGTGGCAGGCTATATTCCGTCGGGGGCTAGGTTGCCGGGGATGGCGGCAGAGGAAATATCGCCGGTGAGAGAGAGAGAGAGAGCAACGGGAGAAAGAAAAGCAGAATGTGATCTGATCTTTTTAAGGCCTTTACCAATGGAACACACCGGTCGGTAAAAGTCCGTCGGTAAAACCCTACTTTCACCGACTGGTATTTTTACCAACGGAATTATTCCGTCGTTAAATATTTTTACCGACAGACTTTTACCGACGATTTTTTCCGTCTCTGAAAAGACTTTTAGCTACGGAATTTCTTCCGTCGCTAATTCCCTCTTTTCTTGTAGTGCACACCTTGATGCTGCACATAAAGTGTTGAGTTATCTCAAAGGAGACCCAGGACAAGGTATCATGCTTCCCTCAGATGGTTCCTTGTCTTTACGAGCATATTATGATGCAGATTAGGCAGGATGTCCGACAACACGCATATCCACCACATAATATATTGTCTTTCTTGGGTCTTCTCCTATTTCATGGCACTCAAAGAAACAAACGATGGTTTCTTGCTCTTCGGCTAAGGCAAAATATCGAGCCATGGCCACAACCACCAGTGAAATCATATGGCTCCTACGGCTTTTACGGGACCTTTGAGTGACATATAATTTTCGGGTTCCAATTATGGGACAATCAGGCGGCATTTATATTGCTGCTAATCCCGTCTTCTACGAGCAAACAAAGCATATTGAAATTGATTGTCATTTTATCCGACAATACATTCATTCACAGACTCTTGTCACTCAGCCCATTTCTTCACAAAACCAATTGGCTGACATATTCATTAAAGGACTTGGACGGTTTCATGAGCTATTACCAAGTTGGGCATTTTCACGCTCCATGCACCAACTTGAGGGGGAGCATTGGAGGATATCGTAAGATCTTTTATTATCATTGACTTATTTTCATCCACATTATATGAATAGTTTCCTTAAGTTAGTTGAACTTGTCTAATTGTAATTGATTGTAATAACTTGATAGTAGGATCTAGATTGATTGTACCAGCTTGATACTTGGATCTAGATTGATTGTAATAGCTTGATACTAAGATCTAGATTGACATGTAAGTAATCTGTAAAGGAGTCTTCATCGTATGTATAAATCATCCATTTGGAGATATTCTAGTCTTCATCATCATAATGAAGTATAAGAAATACTTTATTAGATGGTGATCAAGAACATCAACTAAATGACACCAAAGAAGAGATCTTGAGCTTAAAGACTATGCAAAGAAGGAATCAACTTATAAGGGTTGGACCTTAAATGACGCCTTGTGGGCAGGATATTGAGAGCAACCTCAGCAGCATCTCACCACCCATGACAGAGGTGGGATCTGTTGGGATAATGCGTGGTGGTGGTGAGTTCAGCAGCTGATTGGGTATGGTGACAAGCCGTGGTGGTTGTTAAAGTCTGATGCATAGCGGTGATGGGTTCAAAAGCTGCTGTGGAGTTGCGACGATCCATGGTAGTTTTTGGAGGCTGATGAGCAACGGTGACACTTTAGGAGCTCTCGAGGGATGGCGCCGATCCCCTGGTCGTTGAAGAATGCTGATGTGCGGCGGTGATGGATTCAGAAGCTGATTAGGGATGGCGACAATTTGTGGTGGTAATCGAAGGCTGATGATCGGTGGTGATGGGTTTAGAAACTGGGATGACAGCGAGCCTTTGGTGGTTTTCGGATGCTGATGCTCGACGGCTGTTGATGGTGGTAGTTACAGGGGGTTGGTGGTGGATAGAAGCATTGCTCGACAAGTTTATTACCTGAGTTTCATTAAGGAGTGATGACGTCGGCTGAGATAGGTTTGGGTTAAAGGGTTTTTGGGCAGAGGAGGGGTAGGTGAGTGGTGGTGATGATATAAGGGATGAGTTTTCTTGAAATGTGGGATTTAATTTGCTTATAACGAAGGTTGAAGGATATATCTGAAAAGAAAAACCAAAAATAAAAACTGAAAACTCCAAATTAGAGTCTTCAAAAATAGCCCAATATTAAAAACTTGTTCAAGAAACTGAAAGAAAAAGAAAAAACAAACTTTATAAGTCAAAGCGCCAATATTTGTTTTTAATTTTTAAAATTGAACAAAATACTGTAAACAAAAATTATTTCAAACACCATATTAGTATTTTTTTATTTCCTCCGCGAAGTTTTCTTCATTTAACCAAAAGACACTAAAAGAAAGAAAAGGATTATAAAAGTTTTCATAGAATCGTTATATTGTTTTTTGGACAGACAGGACGTTCAAGATTGGTGGTGGTGGTGGTGGCATTGACAATACAATAAAACTAGTTAAAATCCTATACTATACATGAGAAGGGAGGTAGTTAATTATAAAGTGGGGAATGGATGTCATAGGGTGAGACAACTAGAGGTCATGGATTGGAGGTTACTTTCTGACCAATTATAGTTTAACACTTATTTAGTTGTATATTAGAAATAAAAAAATTTGGATAAAAAGGATTAAAGGTTTGGAAGATAAAGACCCTATTAATTGAGTCAAAATATGTGTAGTATAGATGTCAAATTTATGTTAGCTAATGGGTTTCTAATACGAGAATGGATAAATTAGCTTTAAATTGAACCAGTACAAAGGAGGGATGAATTTGTTTAGCTTTGCAGTGAAAACATCAATTCCCTTCTAGAATTGTGTGAGGCTAAAAACTCTTTTGTAAAACTCATTCGGTCGTCACTTAGTAGTGAAAATTTATCGCTAATAGAACACTTACTAATAAAAGAGAGTGAGAATATAACTAGTAACCCAACTTACTAGAAGTTTACGGTTCGGTGGTTTGTAGGTATTAGCAGCAGCTAAATGGCTGTTGTGCTATTAAAAACAAACTTTTGAGGGGAGCCATATACTCACCAACCTTTTACTTATCTGACACCTCTCCCCTATTTGAACTTGATATTCGCTAATGAAAAAGAGTATGTAAAAAGGAAGAAGTTAGAACCTAGAAGCCATGTCCTGTTTTTTTTTTCCTAAGCAACTCTTAATATCAAAAGAGGATTACAGAGATCTAGTGCCTTCCTTCTTCCACAGACCAAAAAGGGGAAGGAGGATGAAGGAGGAACTAGGCCAAAATAATTAGGAAGCCATGTCCTGTTTGGCAAAGGGTAACAACGCCATGTCACCATTGACTTCACCGATACAAACTTGAACAAAAATATATCCAATGTACTAAAGAAGTCAAATTTGAAACCGTCCAGTTGCAAAATTACCGCATAACAAACAGCTAGTCTACCAGCAATGCATTGATGGGATACGTAATATGCGTGACGTAATCCTTTGGAATCTTTCCATATCCACCCTCACCCCATTTTTTGCCGATAGAATTCCGTATCTTGTAATAGGGGACGCCGTCTTGAACCCCTTGACCGACAATGAGAAAACCATGCCCTGCTACTACTCTCTTGCTCACAGGCCCTTCAAAAATCCCCTGCACCAATCGAAATAGCGAGCCATACTTAGGATACAAAGAAGCTAGAGTCCCCTTGTTGTTTGTTAGATAAGAATAATATCACATCAAAGAGATAATTTTTGCATAAAACAAACTTGAGTTAGACAAAATTTTAGATTTTCGGTTTAGTTTATCGTATAATGCAATAACTACCAAAAAAGTCAAGTTTATAGCTACAATATCTAACCCAAGTTAGTTGCTACATCAAGAGCTTGTTAGTAGGAAAAACTACATTTGGTACCTAAGATTTTGGGTTTAACATTCGCTAATCCCCTTATTGGGGAAATTACCCCTGCTGTTGGATGGCGATAAATTTTTTATGAAATAACTTTCATATAACCCAAGTTAACTGCCCATCTTGGGCCGGCAGCCCACTCCCTTCCTCATCCTCCCATCACCGCCAACCTCGCATCTGTCACCCACCCAACACCAATCTCCACTAGCCGTCAAAACCACCTTCTTCCACACACACTCACCCACCTCTCCTCCTTCACCAACCTCCACACACAAAACCCACCATAAACACTCGCCCAGTACCCACCACTAACCTCAAAACACAAAACCCACCACACACACTCAAAATAATGTTGTAACGAGAGTATTAAATCCAAAACTCGACGTACCGAGTGTAAGTTCCCTAAATTCTAACACATTATAATTAACTGCTAAATATCTTACCGGTCCCGTGAACTCGGAAAAGCCCTCATGCCATCTAATTGCTCCACAGATAGGTCCTTTCTTTAGTGCTTGCAGTATCTTCTCCTTGTCTCTATGGTCTATTTTCATAAAGTCTTCAATGAAGATCTTTGGCGTCTTCAGATATGCAAGGAAAATATATACTAGTTAGATTAAAAAGTATAAGCTTAAAATGAAAGAATAATGTAAAACGTGTTTGCCGCTTACATCATCTGGATCCTTGAGCTGCCCCTGGCTGCAGCTCCCCTGTGAAGGGATAGAACTCCTCTAACCTCATCCCGAACTTGCGAATGTAGCGAAACCCTTGAGCCGTTGTCGAGCAACCCACCCATTGTGGGTCGTCTGGTATCTTGGTTGGCTTGGGTAGTAACACAGGTACCCCATCATAGAGCTCCTATGGTGATCCGAGGATGTTGTCCTCATCCCCATACCATGGTAAACCTCTCAATCTCCTCTTTTCTTTCTCCTGTATGTTCCAATTTGAACTCGCTGCTCCTTCTACTGCTATTGCCCAACAGGCATCTTCACACAAAGTACACAAAGTTATAGAACACATGAAAAATAAATTTTTGCTCTTGCAAAACCATAACTGATCAACTCAGTGTGAGTTTATCCACAAGATAAAGTTACAGTGCCCACTTAGTAAACAAGCACATGGGTTGCGTGTTAAAAATATCGTGAAGTAATTGGTGATTGATTTCACACAATCACAGCGATTTTACGGGGTAAATCCCTGACATTCTAGTAGATCGAAAGCGGGATGGCATCGACGGAAAGCTCCGAGGACGGTGGTTGGTGGCTTGGTAGACGCGATTAGACTGGCGGTGGCTGATTGGGTTTGCCGGCGACCGATGGGGGAGATCACGTGACGACAGTGATGGAATTATGGGGTTGTAGTGAGATCTTGAGGCCGGCGGCGCTGAGTCTTGGGTCGTGGATTTGGTCTCAGGTGGTGCGGCGATTTAGACCACCTACACGCTGGTAAATGAAAACCACCTCGACTAGATCAGAGTAAACAACAATGTCGAATCGGGCCGCCCCTTGCCTTGAAAGAATTCACACGCGGCCACCAGCTTTCCCAAAATAAGGGAAGATGTGCTGCTTACTGCTCACGAAAACATCCGATCTGTAGTCAAGTCGTCCGCCTATCTTTTAATTCCTCATCTACGACCAGACCTTCTATTCATCATCTTTTTGGCTTTGACCTTTTTCATTCAAGGTTCAAAATGGGGATTCTCAATCGCACCTTACTTAACACCAAGACAAGACATTGCAAGAAGTACTATGAATGAAAGCACAATAGCAGCAAAGATTATGATGAGAAGAGAAGGCGTGTGGAACTCGGGTAATGCAAATTGAAAAAGAAGCAAAATGGCAAACAGAGCACAACCCTACCCAAGTCTACTCAGCCATCCCCCATAACCCTTGATGTGATGACGAACCCTAATCCCTCCCAAATCACAACCATAGACCTTCGTCTGTCGCTCTGGGCAGACCTGCATCTCTCACACCTGTTCCTGATAATCTAAGCCTCCGACCTCACTCAAGACAGCCATTTCCCAAAAGCCTCACCGCATCCTTCACCACACCTCTTATACCATCATCGAAGCCCAATACCCACTGCTTTGGGAACCGTGAACCCCCGGACGGATCCTCCCGTGCAGATAGTAGGCCTTCGTCATGCCAATTTGTGCATCATGGCAGTGGCAGATACGGATATAAAGAAACTAATGGTAAGAAAATGGTGGACGGCTTGCGAAAATGCTATGGATTAAAAGGGCGCAGGGATATAGGTGGTGGTGTGCGAGCGCCGGTGGTGATGCAAATTGATTTATGTGCAGTGGTGGCAACAAAGTGGAGGTAACGATGCGACCGGTATCGATGTCGATCCGGTGTAGGAGTGGCGATGGCGGTTGTGTTCTTGGCCGGCGGTGATTTAGGTGACGTGAAGCCGTCGGGTTGATGTAGAGGAAGATCTGATGTAGGTGCGATGTGGGTGATGTTAGGTGGTGGTGCTGCCGGGTCACCGCCGGCAACTACTAGTGCTTGGTTTTTAGGTAGATTGCCAGTAGACCCATGTACTGACGACTGCTTGTGATTGCGGCGATGGTCTGGTGGTGTTGCGATGAGGTCGTGGATGACTGGGGTACTGATTTGGTGGTAGTTCAGCGGCAGGACCGGTGGCAATTTGTGGTGGTCCGTATCCGGGAGTCTAAACATGATTGCATTGATACAAACCCAGGCTAACTTTTGATTGAACAGAAACCACTCCCAAGAGAGTGGCTCTGACACCATATTACATGAATTAAATTAAAGGAAGAGAGAGGATAGAGAAATTTTGGATTTCTTGTGTGATCAACGGTGGAGAAAAGGGGTATCTATGAATAGAACCCAAGGAGTGTTTTGTGTGGCCTGTAACAACCTAGCTAACTAGAGAATAGAACCTATAATTCATTTATTTACGTTAACAAGTTTGATCAGGAAAGTTAATTTGTCTATCAGTAACTAAAAGTGATATCAAATACATATGATTGAACGAGAACAAATAATACTATCAAGTAACTATAAACATATGGTACAGTAACAAATTTTAATTTTTTTTTCATTATGTGGGTTTAATAACGGAAGAAAGAATTCGATTGAACTTAAAAGTCGGTGAACATTTTGCTATATATGAACTTACGGCTTTTCTTCTGGTCCCTGGGAGGAGTTACCACACCTTCGTGACACCAATCGATGTATTGCTGTCATTAGAAAACCCATTACATTAGTTAAAAGTTCTATATGGCCCAAAAAAACATGTTAGAAATTAACAGACTATGCTCATTTGGAACTACTTCGTACTTTTGTAAGTTGGGAAAAACATATTTCTCATATGAAAATGTCATTAGCTAATGGGAGCCTCAAACTTAAATCACCCAACAGCTTCAGTTTTGAAATCATATATCTCAAACATTTTCAATCGTAAATTCCACCATGAAATAACGAACATATTCCTGCTTGACAAAATGTTTGTCAATCCTTCATCCAATCCGCCATCGCCGCCACAACATAACCCATTTCCACCAACAACCACCACCACCAGAATCTACTATGGTTGCAAGTAAAAAACATAAATACGTTTGACACTTTCATAGGTAGAGGATTAATAAAGAGTTTAGTCAACTGCTAGTAAGTAAATTAATAGTAAAAGGTTGTTCCATGCATGATATCCTGAGTATTTTACTTCTTCAGCTATCTTTTTCGGAAGAATAGAACTAATACTTACAATATTATAACACCACACCGCACCACACGTATATATACGATACATATACCTCCTCCCTTCTCTTGTCAGTCACACCTCCTCCTACCGCAATTGATTTGTATTGCATAAAAACAATTATCGACTTCATCAAAGGCTGCATATTACTAAGGAAAAAATTAAAGTGCACGAGCATTAGAATTTTCACCTAGTGCACTGAAAAACAAAAAATATGGAGCTTTCAAGTACTTTATGAAATATATAACTAGTACCAAATTTAAAGTTCATCTTTTCAACCAGATATGAGAGCAAATTATCATTATATTGAATTAAAAAAATCTCTTCAATACAGTTTTAGCAACAAAATATTTCGACTTTGCATAAGACAGTGTGTATACCAATATATTTTTAGCGGTTTAGAAAGAGACTTTAATGACCCTTAAAACGAAAAAGAAAGCAAAATATCCCATATGTATATTTCATTCATCAATGGCATTCTTGTAATAGTATAGAGTATTACCCATCTTCT
This sequence comes from Escallonia herrerae, assembly GCA_033070095.1. Lineage (NCBI taxonomy): Eukaryota > Viridiplantae > Streptophyta > Magnoliopsida > Escalloniales > Escalloniaceae > Escallonia > Escallonia herrerae. The sequence goes on along the minus strand of JAVXUP010003377.1, from coordinate 16,028 downwards.
TCATCTATTCCTCTCATCTCCACTTCTGCAACTCTACAAATCTGACGGAAAGGTTCTGCGACAAAGCTTATTCATTTCAAGAATTGGGGGGGTGACCATGCCCCCCCCCCCCCCCCTCCTCCTGCCACAACACCACAATGGCAGCTCCTGAAAGCGCCACCATCCACACCGACATCATCGACACCCACATTTTACCCAGACTCGACGGCCAAACCCTCGCCTCCGCCGCCTGTGCTTCGTCACAGCTGCACTCCCTCTGTACCCAAGACAAACTCTAGATGAACGTCTGCGACTCCACGTGGCCCTCCACCCACTGCCCACGTGTCCGCGACGCCATCTCCGAATTCCCCGCCGGTCACCGCTCATTCGTCTCCGACTCTGTCCCGAGCACTCTTGTCCCCAAGAAAAACCATCAGCCTCGTCCGTCACAAGAACCGGAGCTGATCTCAGCCGTTGATAAATATTACCCTCTACTATGGTTGCAAAACTACCCACCCACACACACGCCCTCTCTCCAACCAACAAAAGAATACACAACAAAAGGTTGCAAAACAGTTCTTTTTTTGGTCATCCAAAATAGTCCTATCATCATGGTACTATTCAATTTTATTTCTGCTTTGTCTATATAGCCTTGTTCTGGTCAATGTTCGTGTCTTTATATCGCAAAAAGAGAGAGGAGGGCTTACATCCAGATATTCTTCTACCATGCTGACTCAAAATCTGAAAACAGAGAGCAAGAAATTAATTAGAAACATTTCATGACGACCTAATATAACTGTAAAATCAGGAGAGGCAAAAGGTCCTTACTAATAGGTGTCGGTCAAATTTAGTTTACAGTGTATAGTATAACTTTGGTTGATGATGGTGGATTTTCTGTTTGGGTGAAATGGTGAATGGTGATATATCTAGGCTTCTGTTTCTCTCTAAACTCCTCTAACTTGGTTGTGTCGCAGACCCAGAGAAGAAATACACCATATCAGAGAAGAGAAGAGAAGAATGTAGAAGATCAAAAATGACCCAGAAAGGGTGGAGAGGTGTGAAATGGGGAAGAAGAGGATTCTGGCCTCTGGGATGCTACACAGCTGGAGAGAGGATTCTGGCCTCTGGGCTCAACGTACAGCGCAGTGTACTACTGCCGAGATGAGTAAAACCCTATCTCACAGAGAGAACCGTTTTGACAGAGCTCTCTCTCTCTCTCTCTCTTTCTCTGGGTGTGACAGTGTGTGCGAGCACAAAACACACGCGCACCACTTTCATTCTTGATGATTCCAACTTGCTAGCTGCTCTTGTTTCTAATGGTTGATAATTTTTGAATTTTGGTAGCTAATGTAATTTTTCTTAGTCTCTGCCCCTCGATGGGTTAATATTAGTTGTTTTGGTGATAAATGGATGACTGGAGAAACCCTTTGTGAGATTTTGTTTTATGTTTAGATTTACCACTTTTGATGTTTGGGACCCAGAGCAAATTTGCTGAAAAAGATGCTAATGTGCCCCATTCTAAATATACAAAACACCGAAACTAAGATTCTCTATTGTGATAGTAAAATGCCACTAAATGTACTTTAACAAAAAAAAGTTTGTCCATAAAGTTTTAACAACCGTGATTAAACACTTCTAGTAACTATTTTTTGTCACTAAAACTTATACAGCAAATACACTGTATAGCAGGGATGATAACACCGAGACAATTCAAGAAATAGGGGAGAGTACAATACTGTTTAAATGACATACAATTTCAGTGTATTATTAATTTTAAAATCAACTCAAACCATTATATCATACAACGGGGAATATATAGGTATACACAGCTCATCTCGTTTTCAGTAGCATTTTTATCATGCAATGGGATACGAAGTTTATGTTTTAGGTAAGCTGAAAATGTGCTATGATATGTTGAAGCCCATTACGCGTTCTACCTTTCTACTTTCTTTTTGTAAGAAAAGAGTCCACGTATGAAGAAGAATTTTTTTGTACAACCCGGGTTGTACAAAAAGCCTACGAACCTCCATATAGCCATAAATGATGGCGGCTAAATATGTACTAACTTGCAAACACCAACGCTAAGATCATTGTTCCGGATATTACGCTTCAGCTCCGCCTCAGTGGTATTAATCCTTAGGGATCGTTATTGGCTAGCACACAATATATTAGGTTACCCTGTCAATTAACTTTGGTGAGCCTCCAATCGAAAGGGTAAACCTGTCAAACGGCTCAACTTGTCGAGTACGGATAGTACCCACACAGGTACAGGTAAGAAATATCCAGTTTTTGCCGGTGAGTCCTCTCCTGTACCTGTACCTGTACCCTACTCGAACGGTTCAGGTATAACTGCAACTAAATCGGTCCTGCGCCTTTCCAATTCTCTCTATGCCATGGTGGCCCTGTACACATCATTAACCAAAAATCACTCCACTCGAATATATTATAGGTCTTGATTTGGCACCCATCTAATAGTCTAATAGTAATTGCACGACGACAATGACGGTGAATTCATGAGATGTGGACGGCGGCGTGAACAATATATATATATATATATATATATATATGGGGGCCGATCCACACCCACCGGTGGAGAAATAACAAATTTCTCCACCGAACCGCTGGTAAGACCAGCGGTTGGCCACGTGGGCCAAAAAAGGACGAAAAGGGACAAAAAAGGACGAAAATACTATGATAAATTCATGAAAATATCACGAGAAAATGAAAAACTCGTGAGAAAATGGTGGCAATAATGCCCAACCGCAACTCCTACATGCGGTTGGCATTATTGCCTTCCGTGACCCCACCCCCCACCCGTCACCCCCCTTGCCCCCCACCCCCTTGCCCCCCACCCCGTGGCCCCCACCCTATGTCCTTTTCCCCCACCCGTGAACCCCCCTTCCCCCACCCGTGAACCCCCTCTTCCCCCACGTGTCATTACCACCCTACCCCCCACCCCCACGTGTCATTCCCCCCTCCCCCTCCCTGCTGTTCACTCACGGTTCTTCTCTTCCTCTCTCACTTTTCTCTCTATAAAATCCCTCCTCCCCGAATCATTTCTTCCACCCTCCTCATTCTCCCTATCTCACCTACATACAAACAAAAAAAATTTACGCTAGAAGATCGGTGGATAACCGCTAGAAGACCGGTGGATTTTTCTTGAAATATATCAAGTTAAAACAAGTAAGTATTTTTCAATTTGTTCTTACCAATTGATTGTTTAAATTGTGTTACGCTTAAGTTGTTCTTACAATAGTCTAAAATTCGTGTTTAGGGCGTCAAAGGGCGTCAAAATTACGTTTTGACAAATCGGGGTATTACATTCGAAAAATTCCAAAATAGCGATTTTTTAGGGCGTCAGAAATAGAATTTTTCACGAATTTATAAAAAAAGTAGAGCTAGAGCCAAAGTCAGATTTTTCCAAAGACCGGAAAGGGGTTAACTGATACACGCAACCTTGTAACTTTGCAGTGTAATTTAAAATATCAAGCCAGCGCGATTTCGCGCAAAACTTTTATGAGAACCCTAGGGTGTTGGGAAGTTCCATTCCCCAGGAATTCGGGCCATTCCGAAGCCGTTAGCTAATTTTTTGGCCGAACGGGCTTTTAAGCGCTCGATCCGGACACCGGTTCGGGATTTTTAGGCGAAAAATCCGTAAAATACTTTTTAGATCAAGAATGAACTCAGGAAGCTTAAAATAGCATTTTAAAGCACTTTTGATATTTTCTGAAGCCAGGGGGTATTTTGGTAATTTGCCACCCCGAGAGGGGTATTTTGGTAATTTTCCCGAAAAAATTTTCCAACGGACTTTTAAGTCCAGAAATGTAAGTAAAACGCCTGAAATGTTATTTTGCAGCTGATTGCGGGGCGTAATTGTCGCTAAAGGTGAAAACTTAATTAGACAGTTTTTTTACGAATTTATAAAAAATAGCTAGAGCTAGATTTTGCCAAAATACAAAACAGAGACCCTAGTTATTTTCAAAAGATCTGTATCAGGTTAAAATTTCAGAGTTTTTCAAAGACTAGAAAGGGGTTAACTGATACGCGCAACCTTGTAACTTTACAGTGTAATTTAAAATATCAAGACAGCACAATTTCGTGCGAAACTTTTATGAGAACCCTAGGGTGTTGGGAAGTTCCATTCCCCAGGAATTCGGACCATTCCGAAGTCGTTAGCTAATTTTTTGGCCGAACGGGCTTTTAAGCGCTCGATCCGGACACCGGTTCGGGATTTTTAGGCGAAAAATCCGTAAAATACTTTTTAAATCAAGAATGAACTCAGGAAGCTTAAAATAGCGTTTTAAAGCAATTTTGATATTTTCTGAAGCCAGGGGGCATTTTGGTAATTTGCCCCCCCGCGAGGGGTGTTTTTGTAATTTTCCCGAAAAAAAGTTTTTCAGTCCAGAAATGTAAGTAAAACACCTGAAAGGTTGTTTTGAAGCTGGTTTGATGGGCGTTAGGGTGACAATGAACCCCCGGGGGCTATTTTGCTAATTTTACGTTACACAAATCTGTGCTTAAAATAACTTTTAGTTCAGGAAAGGGTGTGAGACACCTGAAAAGTTATTTTAAAGAGTGAATTCAGGAAGCTTGTTGTCAGGGGGCATTTTGGTAATTCGCATCCCCGATAGGGGTATTTTCGTAAATTTGCAGCGTTAAGTTTTTCAAAGGATTTCTTAGTCCAGAAATGTAAGCAAAGCACCTGAAAGGTTGTTTTGAAGCTGATTTGGGGCGTTAGGGTGATAATGAACCCCCGGAGGCATTTCGGTAATTTGTCGCTCATCGGGGGCTATTTTGCTAATTTTACATTATACCAAATTTCTCGAAAGACGGTGGTTTAAATAAATTTTATTCTTCTTTTATTTAAATCTATGACTTGTTGAGAATGATATAATTTTTATTTTTTAGATTCCAGTATAAATATGGATGCAACTGGAGGAAATAATTTTTGTGAAGGTTCTGATCCACCTTACGTTGGTCAAGTTTTTCAAGCACTGGACGAAGTTGAAGCATACTATAGAGCATATTCGAAAACGATAGGTTTCGGTATTAGAACTAAGACGACTAGAAAACGGGCGAATACAGATCAAATTTGTGCAAGACTATTTGAGTGTCATAGAGGAGCACCGCATGTAACTCCGGTCGTTCGGATCAGTGACGAAGGGACAACAAGACAAAGAAAACGGGACACATTTCCGGGTACCGGCTGCAAGGCCCATGTGTATGCAGTACACCGAAAAAATGAAAACCATTGGGTTGTCACAGGAGTGGAGTTGAGCCATAATCATCAGTTGATGACCCCCAGTAAGATTGGTCAAATTCATCAACACCGAGAAATAAGCGCGGCACACAGACAACTAATTTTTACAATGGCCGAGGCTAAAATTCCACCTTCTAAGATGATGGGGGTTTTCTCAAGCCAGGCTGGGGGGATTGACAAGTTGAGTTTCAACGAAGTAGACCTTCGAAATGAACTTCGTGCTCAGAGGAGAGAGTCTTTCGGTAAGAGTGATTCTCAAACTACACTTGATCTCTTCAGGTCCCTTCAGAGTGAGAATTCTGGATTTTTTTACAGTCTCCAACTGGATGATGAGAACCGCATTAGTACTATATTTTGGGCGGACCCCCGTTCTAGAGCTGCTTACCAAAATTTTGGGGATGTTGTGACGTTTGACACCACATACCGCACCAATAAGTACTCTATGCCTTTTGCTCCGTTCACCGGGGTGAACCACCACTATCAGTCAATCTCGTTTGGCTTTGCCCTGCTTAGGGATGAGACGGAGGAGTCATTTACGTGGTTATTTGAAACGTGGCTTCAAGCAATGTATCATATTCCTCCAAAGACCATCATCACCGACCAAGATCTGGCAATGAAAAATGCAATCGCTAAGGTCCTTCCAGATACTCACCATGGCCTGTGCACATGGCACATAAGCAACAAATATCCCGAACGGCTTCACCATGTATATGCAAACCATCCGTCATTCAAGACTGACTTTAATACATGTGTGAAGAAATCGTTGACGGTAGACGTGTTCGAGGAGAGGTGGGCCACGTTAATGGATACTTACTATTTGCACAATCACGAATGGTTACAATCGTTGTATGAGATCAAGACACAGTGGGTCGGTGCCTACACCAAGAATTTTTTTGCAGCCGGAATGACTACGACCTCGAGAAGCGAAGCTATGAATTCATTCTTTGATGGGTACGTAGGCCAGTCTTCAAGTATAGCGGAGTTCGTACTAGAGATGCAGAAAGCCGTTGACAGGCAATTGTACCGTGAGAGAGAAGCCGACGCGGCTACAGTTTGCAAAGAAAGAGCTATACTACTTTATTCACCTTTAGAGGCTCATGCGGCTCAAGTCTATACCAAGGAAATGTTTCGACAGTTTCAAGAGGAACTACTAAAGTCGAATCAATATGGCATGACAAAGTTGCACGAGTATTCCACCAGAGACATCAAGGTTTATGCTTTGACAAATGTGACGAACTTCGCCAATCCGTGCTCTTCGTCGGCTCCGAGGACCAGACGACATTTTACCGTAGCAATTTGTAAGGACACTGGGTTGGTTAATTGCAACTGTCAACTGTTTGAGCATAAAGGTATACTTTGTCGACACGCGTTGAGGGTTTTGAGCGCCAAGAATGCTAGTGAAATCCCTCCACCGTATATCTTGGAACGGTGGACGAAGGAAGCCAACAGAGTCCACGGTCACATTCCTTACGTGCCCAATGTTTCAGTTGATTTCGAGCAATCTGAGTCGCTGCGATATAATCACCTTTGTAACATCATGCACGGTTTATCAATGGATGCAGCGTCGACATTTGATGGGTACAGGTATCAAGTTGAAGCAGCCGCACGGGATAAGGCTATGCATGCACAGTTTAGGATGGCATTACCAGAAACTGTGGACACTCCGACTACTCGACCAACTCCAGGCGGTAGATTCAATCGAGCCAAACAGCCAGTCATTGACGGCACTGACCTACAACGTGAGGAGGACGACATTTTTGATCCAATTATTTCTCAAACAAAAGGGCGAAAACGAGCAATACGCATGAAGAATCCGATTGAAGAAGCAACGGGTCAAAAAAAATTACGAAAGTGTGCGTTGTGTAATAAGATGACTGATCATGACAAGAGAAACCATTATAAAGTGTTAGGTATCGAACCTGGCAGTATGGTCGAGGAGGACGATGATGAGGAAGAGTGTTAGGGTTAATGTTTCAGTTGTATAAATTGAACTTTTATAATGTTTAAATTTGTGATTTGGTTTGTGCAATCTTTAATTTGTGATTTGATTTGTGGATTATTGATATTTTTGGTAACTCCGTTTTCGGGCACACTTTAGGCCCCAATTGATAGCTTCCGAAAAAAGTTGTAATTTTTTTTGTCACTTTTTTTCCGCTCATTGCACTTCAGGCACGCTAGTTAGCCCATTTGTAAGACTTTCGGCGAAAAACGAGACACATTAATTTTTGAGTTTTCCTAGGAAGGGCCTATTCGGGCACACTTTAGGCCCCAATTGATAGCTTCCGAAAAAAGTTATAATTTTTTTTGTCACTTTTTTTCCGCTCATTGCACTTCAGGCACGCTAGTTAGCCCATTTGTAAGACTTTCGACGAAAAACGAGACACATTAATTTTTGAGTTTTCCTAGGAAGGGCCTATTCGGGCACACTTTAGGCCCCATTTGATAGCTTCCGAAAAAAGTTGTAATTTTTTTTGTCACTTTTTTTCCGCTCATTGCACTTCAGGCACGCTAGTTAGCCCATTTGTAAGACTTTCGGCGAAAAACGAGACACATTAATTTTTGAGTTTTCCTAGGAAGGGCCTATTCGGGCACACTTTAGGCCCCATTTGATAGCTTCCGAAAAAAGTTGTAATTTTTTTTGTCACTTTTTTTCCGCTCATTGCACTTCAGGCACGCTAGTTAGCCCATTTGTAAGACTTTCGGCGAAAAACGAGACACATTAATTTTTGAGTTTTCCTAGGAAGGGCCTATTCGGGCACACTATAGGCCGCATTTGATAGCTTCCGAAAAAAGTTTTGTCACTTTTTTTTCGCTCATTGCACCTCATGCACGCTAGTTAGCCCATTTCTATGAATTTCGGCGAAAAGCGAGACGCGTAATTTTTTCGAATGCCGTCATATGAAAGGTATATTCGCGCACATTTTAGCGCCAAATTCATAGCATGCGAAAAATTATGTACATTTCTTTTTGGTACAATTTTTTGTAACATCACAGCAGCTAGCCACGCACGTCAGGATAATGGTAATGAAGGCGTCTAGCTTCATTCTTTTTCAGCTCCCAGGCTATCCTATACCTAAACGTCAAGGCATCCTTCCTAGTCCACGAGGAGTGTTTGAGCACTTCCGAGCGAGCAATGTAGTCCATGTACTTGAGGACGTAAATCCCGCAATCGTGACCGTTATATTGCTTTGGTCGGTCCTTTATCATCACGACCGTCCAAGGGTCACCCTGTGGCCGTCCGCATGCTAGCGAGAGGACAGTAGTCTGCATCCAACAATAAAAACGAGAATCAAGCCTATGAGACAAGAACAATATACTATGAGCCAAGGTCAAAAAATAAATACTAACCACTAAAGTGATGTACTCGTTGTACATCTGTGCCAGCAGCTGTCCAGGCTCGTCCTCCCTTAGGCTATCGTATATGTGAACCGTTCTGAACGCTGGATGGAGAACTAATAGGAACCAGTGGTTTGCATGATGACAGGGTATCATGATAAGGTTCGCATCAGCAGCGGGACATTGATAGTCTGCGTTCATCATGCCTAACACGTTTCGACCTGGTTTCCACTTACTCCTGCCGCCCCCTCGCCTCCATTCTGTGAATTCTCTCACCGTTAATTCCACAAAATGAGTGGGATACATGTTAAGCTTCAAATATTCAGAACGGTTAAAACGTTGCTCTCTAATCCGGAGCAGTTCTATGTAAGCGTTCATGACAAAATTTGAAAGATCTGTCTCCGGCGCCAACGTTCTGATATCCTCATGACCTAGGAATGTCGCAAGGGGAAAGTCTGCTGAATTGACAGGCTCATGCCCGAAGTAGTGCCGGTCGATCCAAGCCATCTTGTCCGACCTCAATGGCTTCGTCGCTTGTCCTTTGTCCGACCGAAAGCTTGGGCGCGAGGCCTGGATTCCTACTTGGGGAACCTGACTCTGGCACTGAGAGTCGTATGCGTCAGGAGGCAAGCGACTATACGGCTCCCACACCTGACTCTGGGGCTGATAGTCGTACGCGTCAGGAGGAGGGCGACCAGACGGCTCCCACACCTGACTCTGGGGCTGATAGTTGTACGCGTCAGGAAGAGGGCGACCAGACGACTCCCACACCTGACTCTGGGGCTGATAGTCGTACGCTTCAGGACGAGGGCGACTAGACGGCTCCCCTTCGTAACCCCGGTACGCAAGACTAAAGTTTTGAACTTCAGTCTTGTACTTCTCAATGGACCTCTTGAGATTGTCAGGAGCCTGCGCGACAAACCAGTCAAACGACTCCAGCTGCTTGAACACCTCAATGCCCTGGTCAACCTAAAAAACATGCATAGAAAATATGGCTAATCATATTTGACAAATGGTCGATAAGGTGCGCAAATAAATTATCAAACAACACTAGCATGACTTACAATGGCCAATGCCCAGAACTGGTCATAGACCTCACGTGGCGCGTACGATGTCTTCTTCACCTGGGAAGGGCGATTCACCCTCGTGCGCGTCACCCTGAGAAACCACTGTAAGTATTCCTCAGTACTAATGCCGTCGTGCTTCAGCGATACAAGGCTATCATACGTTTCCTGCCAGGTATTCCACTGGTGCACCTCGTCACCCAACAAAATCAAGGCATCAGCCACCTCGAAGTTCGGCCCTCGACCACCCCTGTATGGCCGCATGTCTACAGCGGGTTTTGGTATCCCTTGTGGACAGCCAGCTTGCTTCATAGCTCGATCGGGCATCTGAAACTCACATTCTTCGAAGTGAATGAGCGGCACCCGAACCAAACCTGCCAGCACGTACGACACCGGAAGTTGCCAACACCACTCATCCAACAGATGCATCACCTTGCCATATGGCTGCCACGTCACCTGGGATGCATCTAGTATCTCTAGTTCCCCCCGATAGAACTTTAGATGGTGGTGAGGGTCTACCCGTCTCCACCTCCGGTTGGTCGTAGGCCCCCAGGCCCACACCCTAGGCCACGTCTCATCGGAATCTACCAACGGTTGTGGACGACCCATGGGTAGCCTCTCGTAAGACCAAACCTGTGAATGCAAACATTATATGGAATTAGTAATTAATCCCGAATATATTGACTAAGGATCCTACCAAGAAAATAAATGCTCATACCTGTAATAGAGTCAGGCAGGCGGCAATGGACTTGGCACCGTTTCTCGTAGCCTTATGCAGTGCTCGATATAGGTGCGCAAGGACAGCTGAACCCCACGAATAGGAGTATACCTCCTCAAGATCCTCCAAGAACACCATATACTTCGGATGCACCGTGTTTTTCGAATGCGTCGGAAGTAATATAGCTCCAATAATATACAGAAGGAATGCCTTCGTATACGTCACGAAATCTTGAGGAGTGTATTCATCCGGTAGCACGCCGTACTGCTCTCTCAGCCATTTAAGCTTGACGCCGTTTGTTGTAAGCGCTGCCCTTGGAATTCCCGGAAAATACTGCATAGCCATATTCGCTATGGATGCAGACGGCACGTTCAAAGTAACGGGTCTGCCGTGACATGGGATTCCAAGTATAAATCCGACGTCCTCTAACGTAACAGTCATTTCACCAAACCGGAAGTGAAATGAGTTCGTCTCGCTCCTCCATCGTTCAACTAGAGCGGATATAAGGCAATCGTCGTGTCGAGACCATTTCCCGGGATCGGTGAACAGGGTTAAATTTTGACGGTGTAATAGCTGTATTTGTTCCTCGTTTAGTACCCACTCTTCAAGGTGCCTTGTGCTTTGAATTGTTTCCAAAACACCCCTATCGACACCGTCAAATACGTGCCTCGCGACGTGGTCATCGTCATCGTATAGGATTGATGTATCATGAGGTCCAGAGCTGAAATTCATACCTTTAAGAACAAAATATAATTATAAACCAACTTAGCGTCCATAATATCCATAATATTTACATTCCAAAACTATAACTGGATCTTTAACCTAGCTTACCAACACATTAGCAATAGTCATTATTTCAATGTATTAAAACAAATCCTCAATTCCCACCACTCCGAACGCTTAATTACGCTAGTTCCCACTGAATTTAGCGCCAACGTGGTTATATAGCAATATATAGCCCGATGGCCCCTACACCTCCAACACCTCAAAACCGCTTTAAAGTCAAGTTTTTAAATGTATTACGTCAATTATATACCAAATATATCAGGAAAAATTTTAAAGGGGGCAAGTTACCAAAACACCCGCTACTTATGCAAAATATCCCCTGGCAGTCATCGCCGGTGCGTCACAAGGTTCAGAACATCTGGAACAAAATAAGTTTTCGGGTGTCTCACACCCTTTCCTGAACTAAAAGTTATTTTAAGGTATGAATTTTAAGCTGGATCCTTCCTAGCAAAATAGCCCCCGAACATCGGCAAATTACCGAAATGCCCCTGAGCGTTCACTATCACCCCAACGCCCCCGAACCAGCTTCAAAACAACATTTCAGGTGGTTTACTTACATTTCTGGACTAAAAAGTCGTTTGAAAAACTTGGCACGGGAAAATTACCAAAACACCCCTTGGCGCGGGAAAATTACCAAAACACCCCTACGCGCGCCACGTCAGCTTCAAAACAACATTTCAGGTTTTGTAATTATATTTCTGGACTAAAAAGTCCGTCAAAAAACTTAGCACTGTAAAATTACCGAAATACCCCTCTCGGGGCGGCGAATTACCGAAATGCCCCTGGCATAAAAAAATATCAAAAGTGCTTCGAAATGCTACTTGAGGCTTCCTGAATTCATTCTTGACATAAAAAGTATTTTACGGAGGTTTCGCCCAAAAATCGCGAACCGGTGTCCGGATCAAGCGCTTAAAGGGCCGTTCGGCCAAAAAAATAGGTAACGGCTTCGGAATGGCCCGAATTCCTGGGGAATGGAACTTCCCAACATCCTAGGATTCTCATAAAAGTTTCGCGCGAAATCGCGCTAGCTTGATATTTTAAAATACACTGCAGAGTTACAAGGTTCCCCGTATCAGTTAACCCCTTTCCAGTCTTTGGAAAAATCTGAAATTTTTACCTGAGACAGATCCTTTAAGAATAACTAGGGTCTCTTTTTTGTATTTTGGCAAAATCTAGCTCTAGCTATTTTTTATAAATTCGTGAAAAACTGTCTATATTTGGCACCCTAAAAAATCTCTGTTTTGGAATCTATAAATGTAATACGCTGATTTGTATAAACCTAACATTGAATTATAAGGAAATTCAAAATACTTACTTGTTGTGACTTGATGTATTTAAAGAAAAAACTACCGATCTTCTAGCGGTTATCCACGATCTTCTAGCGTAAAATTTTTTGATTTGTATTGTTGTGGAGATTATGTAGGTGAGATATGAAGTACGAAGGAAGTTGGTAAAAGATGACAGAGTGCAGAAGAAGGGTTCGGGGGAGGGGATTATAAAGAGAGAAGCGAGGAAGAGAGAAGAAAAAAGACAGAAAAAAGTGAGGAAGGGTGGGTGTTTATGCGGTCAAAGGCTGCTGCAAAAAAAAAAATTCGGCAGAAGGACACCACGTTGGGGCATCACGGGGGAGGGAAGGACGACACGTGGCATCGTGGGGAAGGACACCAGGTGGGGCATCACGCGGGGGGGGCGCCACGTGGCAGGGGAGGGGGCAGGGACCAACCGCGGGTTGTAGGAGCGGTTGGGCCCTGCGGATGAGGGGAGGGGACGCCACGTGGGGGAGGGGACGCCACGTGGCAGAGGGAGGGGACCAACCGCGGGTCGTAGGAGCGGTTGGGCCACGTGGCAGGGGGAGGGGACGCCACGTGGCAGAGGGAGGGGACCAACCGCGGGTGGTACCGGCGGTTGGGCCACGTGGCATCCCCTCCCCCTGCCACGTGGCAGAGGGAGGGCACCAACCGCGGGTGGTACCGCGGTTGGGCCACGTGGCAGGGGGAGGGGACGCCACGTGGCAGGGGCGGGGACCAACCGCTGGTGGTACCAGCGGTTGGTCCCCGCCCCTGCCACGTGGCGTCCCCTCCCCCTGCCACGTGGCCCAACCGCTGGTACCACCCGCGGTTGGTGCCCTCCCTCTGCCACGTGGCAGGGGGAGGGGATGCCACGTGGCAGGGCCATCGCTAATACCGCCGGTTGGCCATGCTGGTGGGCCACGTGGCAGGGGGAGGGGACGCCACGTGGCAGGGGCCATGGGGTTGGGCCACGTGGCAGGGGTGGGGGACGGCACGTGGCAGGCATATTAATGCCAACCGCTGGTTGTGCATGCGGTTGGTGTCCTTTTTCTCTCTCTCGCCATTTTCTCACCATTTCTCGTGCCATTTCTCGTGCCTTTTTTGCCATTAATGCAGTGACCGTACACCTTTTTCGCCTTTTTGGCCCACGTGGCCAACCGCTGGTAAGACCAGCGGTTCGGTGGAGAAATTTGTTATTTCTCCACCGGTGGGTGTGGATCGGTCCCCTATATATATATATATATATATATATATATATATATATATGTGTGTGAGGTTTAGTTGTGTGGATTGTGTTGTGTGTGAGTAAGTGTCACAAATTCTCTAACTGAGAAAGGGAGGGGAGACGGCGGCGACAATCAATTTTTCGGTGAGACAGAGAGGGAGGAGAGATGGCGGAGTAGTGAGAGAAGTAGTGAAGATAAGTAATGTGGATTTTGTATGTGTGTGTGTGAGAGAGAGAGAGAGAGAGACAGACAGACAGACAAATTCCGGGAGTGAGATAGAGAGGAGGCAAGAGTAGGGAGTAATGCGACAAATTCTCTCTATATCTGTCATTGCGAGAGATAGAGATATGGAAAGAGGAGGAAACCCTACCTTGACTTATATTCCAAAAATATTCCTAAACTCAGGCAATCCCAATCCAGCCCGGTTTCACTAATCGGTTGGGGGTATGTGTAAAATTTCAACGGAACTTCCTTTTGATGCAATATCCGAGTTTTTTCAGCGAGTCCGATAGACTGGCGGGTACAAGCCGTTCTTTGCTAGGTATACGAATGGGTCTCTCGTTCCCCCAAAGATTGCTCGTTGGGGTCATCTGAGTATCGGAGGCCCTTGGACTATCTCTCTTATTGCAATAAAGTCCTCTTTTTTGCTTGAAAGAAATGCTTAAGCTAAAAAAGTTAAGGCTACTTCCGATGGATGGCGTACGGAAGATCAGAATTTTGTCACGCGCAAGGTTGTGAGATTGAGTCTACTTCCGATGGATGGCGTACGGAAGATCAGAATTTTGAAAGAAATGCAACGGTAATTAGCTTTAGGAGAGTGTATGACACGCGCAAGGTTGTGAGATTGGGTCTACTTCCGATGGATGGCGTACGGAAGATCAGAACGTTGTCCTCTCTCCATATCATAAAAGGACGCTGCCTACGACACACAAATGAACTTGTTCGGTCATTTTAGGATATTCTTGGCTTTCGTTACCATATGTTTGTCCATGTATGGTAACAGTGATCCTCCTCAAAAAAATTGGACCTGCGCTCTGGTACATTTAATTATGAAAAGGTTTGGATTGTTATATGGATTATAACAAGATATGAAAGACCAAAATTTTCTTTAATAACTTTTATCTAGTAATATTAAAAAAAGTATGGTTAAAATTTATCTCTAAAAGTATTAGAAAAAAATGATTATTAATATTTAGAGATAATTTATTATCGTTAACGAATAAATTGTAGTTATCTTTTTACGTTACGGAGTAAGATCAAAACTTTTTCCTTTAACTAAGGTGTGTCCCTCCTAATAGTCTTTTTGTTAATCAATCACAACTCAAGTGATAATCGATTAAGTGGCTCTGACATGCATTAAATTTGCACCCCACTGCACGTATGTTGGTCATGGATGGATTCCAAGAACAACAAAAGGCATAAGTTTCCTTTGATTTTCGTGAATCAAATAACTCGGAATCAGAAATGCTGGATTATGTGACAATTATAAGTTATTCCAAATATTTTGTTAGGGTAAATAATGGTTGGTAAAAGGAAAAAAAAAAGTTTACCCAGTAATGAGTTTTCCAACTTAAATAAGTAAATATAGCGTTGTCCCAAATTTCAGATTCGTTACATTGAGAGGAGGTTGTAGCGATTGAATGGGCTAAGGGGGCCAGAAAGTTATCATATAATACAAGGGATTGGGGCAAAGGTATTGCATGTGAAACAAATATACATTTGAGCCTCTTGGATGCTACGAAAAGTGGGATAAATTTTTGCTGCAATCCTGATTGCAAAGGAGATAGGCACAATTACTCGGCTAGCAACAATTAATTGGTCGTTATATATAGTTAGCGGCAATCTACTATAATTTTCAGCTGCATTTCTTATCAACACTTTTTAGCGTCATTAAATAAAAAATACTTAATGACCGTTAATTAATTCTCGATAATCGGAGGTTGTACAGTTCCTACTCAATCAAGAGAGAGAGAAAAATAAAAGAACAATGAGCCCTCCCTACCTGAATAATTTTTTGGGACAAAAGTTCTTCATAGTCAATCAATAGGAACGCGCCACGTAAACAAAACTATAATGTTTGCAACTCGATAAACCAGCAGTCCAAGATGAGAAACTGAATATATAAGCTAAATTTACCTCCACTAGCCATTTATACTAATTCATTAGTGATTTGAGTTTCTTTTTGGAATGCATTGAGACTCAAGATGGCTATCGTCGTAAAATCACCAATCGAACTAGAGCAGAAAGAAGTAGAAATCGGAGGACTCTGTTCCACAATTCCAAAATGAAAAAAAGTGTGCGACTTACGAGTTTGATTCCAAGGGGAACGAGGTGGAGATGGAATTATGGAGCTCTTACCATAAACAGGTT